>JABTTQ020000985.1:0-218012 GCA_016081115.2 Rehmannia glutinosa
TTGCATAAACAAATTTTCGCATATTGCTCTTGTGTTCCCTTGGCTTCCTGTTGCATTTTGGTGATATTATCTAGGCATAATCTTGATTCGGCGGGTATAAGGTAATCCGGTTTTCCCATCATATCCTGGGAAATAGACTTCCGAATAGGAACGAATCTGTTTTAAGGATAGTGTGTTCAACACACGATTCGGGCCAATTTTATATTGTGCTTATGTAATTTAGTTTATTTCAAATTTCGATTTTTGTTCGTAATTTGTAATTCCAATTTTCATTGTGTACTCCAAACCGTACTAGAAATTTACTTCTCTTATTTCTCTAACAATAACATGATATTCATTATTTCTTTAAGTGTACGGCTTTTACGTTCTCCAATGCCATTTTGTTGAGGTAAATAAGGTGATTTTGTTTTGTGTCTAATTCTATGCTCGGCACATAATTCAGCAAATGGTAATTCATATTCACCTTCACAATCACTTCTTAGCACCTTAATTTTCTTGTTGAGTTGATTCTCAACTTTATTTTTATAGAGAATGTATATCTCTATAACTTCATCTTTACTTTTGTGAAGATATACATAACAAAACTTTTTGTTTCTATCAACAATAGTAATATTGATTGTACGAGCCAAACTTGATGTCGATACACTTCGCCACCACATCCATGAGATTGTGGTACTCCTCTGTCACCACAACTTTAGTTGCAGAGGGATTGTAGTTCTCCTTCTCAGCATCGACAGTTATCCCCCCATGTCTTCTGAAGGTAAAATTAGTAGTCCTTCAGCTCACTCAACCCTGAGCTGTGCAACTTGAAGAGATTACTCACATCTTCAGTTGATATCACTATAGACTTCCGATTTACAAAGGAATTAATGCCATCATCTTGAATAGTAACATTCACGTAGAATATTGTCACCTCCTCTAAATACGTCAGTGACATCTACATAGTAAAAAATTCCAGCAATTTCGATTTCTCTAAACATGAGACAATCTTTTGAGCATAGCTTGGTCACTCAACTGCTTGACCAAGCCTCCGACATTGATAAGAGCTCTTGAATAGACTATCTCAGACATCTTGGCAAAGTCCCAAGGCTTGCGCAGTAGCAGCAATAGAGGATTTTTTTGGGTGTCATTTTGGTAGGAAATTTATTTATTAGATTTTGATGATACCATGTAAAACTTACACTAGGAAGTTGGCACCCCATTTTTCTTGTAATTTTATGTTATAATAGATAGGGTGAATGAGTGAGTGAAGTCCACTAAGTCAAAGAATGCAAGAAGTCAACTGCAGATAAGAGTGAAGACTCGGCTGTGTGCCAGCTGAGTATGGCCAAGAAGGAAGACAAGGACTTGACTGAAGGAGAGCCAACTGAGGAACAACTGTGTGAAGAAAGAGGAAGTGTCAGTCAAGTCTGTAAAAGGATCCAAGTCTATCAGTTGAAATGACAGTTGAGTCATTCTCATGATTGGACCAGACTCAAGTCAAAGGGGTAAAGGCAACAGTCAAGTCAAGACAACTGACATTGATCCATTAGAAGGAAGTCAAGAATATTACTTTATATAGTAATATGTCCAAGCTGTCAGGTCTTAAAGTGTTTGGCCCAGAAACATGCAAAAGGAATAAGCCAATGGGAAACATTGAAGCTTATGTCAGACCCTATAAAGCTGCAAAACCATTTAATATGAGCAAGGGTCAACATCACATTTCTGCAGACCATGAAAAGACAAGACAATGAACAAGAAGTGTTATTTGAAAATAGCATATCTCTTAAGTGGGCGAATTTTCAAATAAGCACTATAAAAGGCTGAGGAAGCATTTGAGAAAAGGTTACGACTTAGACCTGAACCAAGCACAAAAAAATATCAAGCTATTATCAAGCAAGCATAACCTACAATATTCTCGAGCTTATTCAAAAAATTCATCAAGCCTAAAACTCGAAGGAACTCAATCCAACACATGTTGTGAAAGAAAGATTACTTCAACCAGTTGAAGAGAAAAAGTTTAAAGAACGAAAAAGGGGTCTACTCTCCAAGTTGAAGGAGCTGTAGAAAGGTTCAAGGTCGAACCAGGAGTTTCAAGTTTGTTGGAAAGTTGTGCGATCAATTCCAAGGACTTGAAGGGAGCTGAAGTAGCAAGGCAGCTGTCTTGTGAAGAAGCTGAGCCGCAGGAGAAGCTAGATGTGTGATCAAGGCTGTCTCTAGACTGAGAACTACTTTGTAACTTGATCTGTTACCTAGTGGATTCCTCCAGGATTTGGAGAAGAGTGGATTAGAGGAATTACCCCATCTTCGAGCCACTATAAAATTACTTGTGTCATTTACGTTCAGCATTTACTTTCTTGTTTGTATTTTTCATTTCTGTTGTTTAGTTGCCTTGCTATCTAACTGATAATAACAAGTGCTAGAACAAGTGTTAAAAACGAGCTTTAATCAAACAAAGGGTGTTAAGTCTTCTGCTATTAAAAACCAAATCAACTAAAGTTAAGTGTTAACTGATGCAGCCAAGTTATACTATCAACAGCTCAGTCGAGTCTGTTGAGTGGGTAACTTAGCTGAAGGTAGCCAATCTAGCTGTCCTCCAAGGACGCAGCTGATTTGAGTCAACTCTGTTGAAACTCTTAAAAAGACTAAAAAGTGAAAATTTGATAAGGTTTATTCAACCTCCCCCTTTTCTAAACCTTACACCACACCTCTTGGGACCTACACATTTCGAATCGAGGAATTCATAGAAAACATTTGAAGGATTTTTGCAGAGATCATTCTTCGAGATTTTTGAGAGTTGATTTGAGTGCACAAGGAGAAAGAAATGAGAGTGACAGGTTTATATGGAAGTTGAAAAGACGTGATTGAAATAATACAAATTTGAATTTTGATTGTCGATCATTATTTAATCTGAAAACCACTTTATGAGAGCATTTAATGTCCAACTGAATTTATGGCCAATCATGGGTGACCTAGTACTGTAGCGTGCATCTTCGGATAATTGTGGAGCATTAAATGAGCTGACATAATGTTGAAAAATATTCCCTCTTATATTAAAAACAATTTCGTTTTGCCCTTTAGTCATTAAACATGTCTGATGATGTCTCTTGGCTGATATAGGCTCTTTTGATAATTAGTCAACTAACACTAAACTCAATTGTTCAAATGATGTTGGTCAATCAATTCTGCTGATTTTAAACCCACTCAATCAATCCAAGTTCATTCATTAGCTCTTCAAACCTTGATTCACATAGGGGCTTTGTGAATACATCAACTAACTACTTTTCAGTTGACACATATTCCATCTTGATATATTTTTTTTCAACGTGATCTCTTATAAAATGATATCTGACATCAATGTGCTTTGTTCTTGAGTGCAATACTGGATTTTGAGCAATAGTTATTACATTTGTGTTGTCAAACATAATTAGGATATCATGCGCTTCAATATCATAATCCTATAGTTGTTGTTTCATCCACATAACTTGTGCACAACAACTTCCCTGCAACTATATACTCTACCGTTTGTAGATGTAACTCTGAATTTTTTTCTTCATGAACCAAGAAACCAACATATTTCCAAGCGGTTGACATGTATCTAATGTACTCTTCATGTCAACTCTACATCTAGCATAGTAAAAATCTAAATAGCCAACAAGTTTGAAGCCTCCTTCCTTAGGATACTATAACCCAACTTCTTGGCTTCCTTTCGATATCTCATAATCTTCTTGAAAGCTACCATGTGACTTTCCTTTGGGATGATTTAAATCTTGCACATAAACCTATTGCAAAGGTGATGTCAAGTCCGCTTCCTGTCAAATAGAGCAATGGGTCAATGAGTGCTCTATATGTTGTTTAATCAACTGATTTTCCTTCTATGTCAAGATCTATCTTTATGGAAGTGTTCATAGGTATCTTAACAGATGACTTCTCTTCCATGACAAACTTTTTCATCAAACCTCTTGTGTACTTGGTTTGGCTAATAAAGGTACCATACTTCATTTGCTTCACTTGAAGTCCTAGGAAGAAAGTTAATTCTCCTATCATGCTCGTCTTAAATTTTTCTTGCATGAGTTTTGAGAACTTGTTACATAACTCTTTGTTTGTGGATCCAAAGATGATATCATCCAGATAGATTTGCACAAGCAGGATGCTCTCCTAAATTCTTAGTAGGGTTGTCAACCTATGCTTTTGTGAAACCATTGTCTATAAAAAATCGAGATAATGTGTCATACCAAGCTATAGAAGCATGTTTCAATCCATAAAGTGCTTTATTTAGCTATACAATTTATCTCATCTAGTCTTCTACTCAAATATTGGAGGTTGCTTAACATGGGCTTCTTCCTCTAATAATCTATTTAGAAATGCACTTTTCACATCTATTTCATAGATCGTGAAATTCTTGTGAGTTGACATAAGCTAGAAACCTGTTAGATAAATGTTTTTATCAAGATTTTGATGATTTTGTTTAAATGAGTTTTTATACCAAAACAATATTTTTATATGTTGTCCAAATACTCCTAAATGATTTAAAATATTTTTACTAATTTTTGGAGTATTTCTTAGAGTTTTTTATTTGATTAAAATTGGACAACACTTTTGAGGATTTTGTTTATATTGGTTTTTACACCAAAACAATGTTTGTAAATGTTGTCCAAATACTCCCAATTGATTTAAAATGTTTTTACTAATTTTTTGGAGTATTTCTTGAAGTTTATTTTTGACAAAAATCGGACAACATTTCAAATTGAAGGTCGACCGGTCGCCCAAAGCATCGCCCTGTACCTGAAGAGATTAGAAACAGAAACAATTTATGTACAAAAAAAGAGGAGGGGGACCGGTCCACCTAGGGGGCGACCGGTCGCACCCCAGGGCGACCGGTCGCACCCCCATCGACCGGTCGACCCCCCCTCCGACCCGTACCTGGATCGCACTATCTTTTTCAAAACGTTCGAAATCTTATACAGGGCAACCGGTCGCGCTGTGTAATCTTTTGACAACAAAATTTGTACCGTTGAACATATTGACAGCAAGATTTGCTTTTCTATTTTGTACAATATTTCTACATCTTGTGATCCTCTTTTTGTAGACAAAAGTGAAGAAGAAGGACCCTATGTTGGGAGCCTATGTTGGTGAAGACTCCCTATAAATAGAGGATGAATTGAAGACACAAAAAACAACAACTCAAGCAAATTCACAACAAGAAATCTGCAAATTTCCAAGCTTTCATATTCAACACTCTTGTTGTATTTATAGCCTAAGGATTTCACTTTCACATCTTGAGGTCTAGGCTTTATTTCTTGATTACACTTGCACTCAAATTGTAATATTCATTATTGAGTTGTAATCTTGATTTTTGTCATCATTCAACACAAGACATCCTTGTGAGTATTCTTGTGGAAAGAATACACTTGGGTGATCTAGGTGATAGGTGTTTCAAGAGTGTGGTGCTCTTGAGGTGTTGAAGAATTTGGTATTCTTCAAGATTGAAGATTGTGGTGATCTTCAAAGGTGCCTTTGAAGGAAGATTGTGGTAATCTTCAAAGGGAGATTGTGGTAATCTCCAAAGGTGGTGTTGAAGAAGAGTGTGGTGCTCTTCAAGGTGTTGTAAGTTGAATTTGTATTAATTGTGGTAATTAATAAAATTCTTTTTCTTTTTGAAATCCATCCCGGATATACTGGGGTGGTAGAGGATTAGGCCCTAGGTGGGTTGAACCTCTTTAAATCGACACGTGTTGTTTACTTCCCGCACCTTTATTATTGTCTTGGCGTTTTTGTTTCGAAAAAGAGGGCATAATCGAAAAGATGGAGATAATCTATTCACCCCCCCTCTAGATTATCGTAGCCACTTGGACTTACAAGTGGTATCAAAGCCAAACTCTTTGGCAAGCTCGTTCCACATTGCGAGTAAAGAGTAACGATCACCGGCTACGAATGAAGTCTACCTTACCGGCGCCTCCACCACCAAGCCACCACTATTTGATTTCAAAAATTATATATTTTGGAAAGAAAGAATGGAATGCTATCTACAAAGTTGCGGGTTCGATATTTGGAACACGATCGTAAATGAAGAATCCATTTCGATGATGGACACACCACACATCTCCAAAGGCCTCAAAGAGCTCAATGATGAAGAAAAGAAAACCATCTCCTTAAATAGTAAAGCTCTTAATATTTTGTATTGTTCACTTACCATTTTGGAATACAATCATATTGTAGGAATTAAATCGGCATATAAAGTATGGAGAAAATTAGAAGAAGTATATGCAAATGAAAGGAGCCACTCAAAAGCATCTACTTCTCAAATGAATACAAACCCAACATGGGATGAGCTTCCTACAACTTCCGACGTCGATGAAAACGAACGATGTCTTATGGGCTTCGAAGAAGAAAACGAGGTAAGTTCAAAACCCTCCACTTCTTATGATAATTAATTACAAAATGATTATAGTGATTTACAAAATGATTTTGATAAACTTCAAAATGAATTCCAAAGCTTACTTGTTAAATACAAAAATTTGAAAAAGAATTCAATATTTTGAAAATTGATAAGGATAATTTATTTTCCTCTTATGAATCACTTTCATGTGATCACACCACCACACTTGACAAGGTTAGAAACCTTGAAAAGGAAAATAGTACTCTTGTTGAGGATATTAATTGGATGAAAAATGATTTATCAATATCCAACTTGAGTACCGATAAAATGACCGATATTATTGATGTTCATAGTTGTGATAAATTGAAACAAGGACTTGATCATAAGCCTAATGTTGTTAATTATGTGAAAAGAAATCAAGTCCCTATGCATGTTGGTCATTATGCTCCCAAAATTACTACGTGTTTTTATTGTGGTAAAACGGGTCACACGGTTAATACTTGTCGGGCTAGAAATGGTTCTAATCATTATTGGAGACCTAAAAGTCTCAAAGCTAATCCTAAAGGACCAAAACACTTGAGGGTACCACAAAATAATGTGATATTAGGTATCCGGCGTAATAATAATCAAGGAAAATTCATACCGCCAAGAAGATATCAAATGCCCGTATCATTTGATCAAAGGAGAAGACACCACCACGATAAATTTCCAAGAAGAGGATATAATCAAAAATGGGAAGAATACAACACTTGGAAATGGCAAAGGCATCATCAACAAGATGATTTTCAAAGAAGAAGACACTATCAAAAATGGGAAGGACAAAACTCTAGAAATGGGCAAAATTGGAGAAGGCGTCATCAACAAGATGATTTCTCAAGAGGAAGATACTACCAACAAAGGGAGAGACATAACCCGTGGAAATGGCGAAATTGGTAAACCGTATCTCTCCATTTAAATATGCATTTTATTTTGTTAATTATGCATGTTTTCATTTGTGTCCTAATTGCAAATGAGTTTTCAAATATTTTTTTAAATTGAGGTCTTCAATATATATTTGTGTTTTTAAAATATTTTGAAAAGGAGACCTTGTATGATGATTTTATAAACTCTTGTGTTTTTCTTAGAACTTGTATGTTCATTATCTCTTATGAATTTTTAAAGCATAATATAATTGTGATATCTTTTATTGCTTTAGCCTACACCTCCATTACTATGTTTTTGGGCAAAATTTGTTTTAAGAATTGTGTAGGATTTATATATCTTCATCAATGGTTATCTACTCATTATTTGACAAGATAGACATAAACTATCGAGGTACGTTCTTCATTGTTATTCATCTCATAGACTCGATATATTTTTGTCATATGTCTATGTGCTTGATTTTCAAGATATTTCATAGTATTTCATACAAGTGCCATTAAGAGGATGTTTTGATTTTTGAAAGGCATTATTTGACTTAGCTTGTTTTATCCGAGATTAGTAAGGGATTATACTTTATTTTGATAAGACATTTGATTTTTATCCCTCTCTTAGTTATGCATTTTATTGCTCATATAAATGTCATTATTCTTGGTTGCTTTGTCAAAGCTCTTGATCATATGCTTCTTATAAATGAGGTCTCAACTATATGCTCTCGGATTTTCAAATTTCAAAAGAGGCCTTATATAGCTTTCTATAAGCATATTTGAACTTGCATGTTTTTATTGAACTCTTGATGATTTTTCCTAAAGCATAGTATGTGTTACTTATTATTGTGTCTCTATTATTCGATATTACTATGCTCTTGTGCAAGATATCTTGTTAAGATTTTGCAGAAATGTTTTTGGTATTTCGGGTCAAGCTTGAGGCAAGGTGAGTAGCTCGAAGGTATTGTCAAGAAGAAGGTATTTATTTTGATGATACATTTGCACCCGTAGCACATTTATTAGCAATTCGCATGTTTCTTGCCAATTCTTGTTTTAAGAAAATTTCAAGCTTTACCAAATGGATGTTAAATCCACACTTCTAAATGGTTTTATAAGAAGTCTATGTAAAACATCCTCCGGGGTTTAATATTTTTCTAGGCCAAATGATTTTTATTAAAGGCCTTGTATGGTTTAAAACTAGCACCCCGTGCATGGTATGATAGACTTAGATCATTTTTTTTTGCGAAATGGTTTTACAAGAGGTAAAGTTGATACTACACTATTTGTGCAAGAAATTTTCTAAGTTAATGATATGAGAATTCAAGATGAGCATGATGGAGGAGCAAATATTCTTCCTTGACTTCAAGTTAGACAATGTCAATCAAAGTTTACAATAGAACCTTTGAAGAAGTTATGCATTGAAGAAGGAAAAATTATCTCAACCTCTATGGTTACCAATGTAAAAGATTGACAAAGGTTGAGGAAGGCATATCGGTTGACAAACAAATTCAAGGTATGTTTTCTTGTATTATTCCCATAGACTCGACATTTTATATGCCTTATGTTTATATGCTCGATTTTAAAAATTATCCCAACGAATCTCATTAAAGTGCCGTTAAAAGAAATTTTCAAATATTTAAAAGGCACTTCTTCTTATGACTTGTTGTATCCAAAGTAGTAAAACGTTCTTATTTTCCGGGATAACAAGTTCGGTGTTAACAATTTCTCAAAATATGGTTCGTCATAATCGAACTAAACATATTGAGATTTGATATCTTTTTAAGGGATTTTTTTAACAAAAAAACTTGAGATGTGTTTAATTCCGTCTCAAAGTTATCTCGCGGACATTTGTTCACTTACCGCCGAGTCTTTTTACCTCATTTCGAGCTTGATTATGACATAATGTATATTGAATGATGTCTATGTTTGCATTTTGCACGTTTTTAAAACTTAGGGGCGAAAAATCGGATTTTTGGTTCAAACTTCGGATTTTGGAAAACAGGATGAATCACTGGGCTGACTGGGGCAAGGCCGACCGGTCGCCCATGCCGTCGACCGGTCGCCCATGACCCCAACCGACGCTTCAGATTATTTTCAAGAATAAAATGCTTTCGTCCTTCATTTCGTTATTTTGGTTATTTTCTTCCAAAATCGAACCCCTTTGCAAAATTCACACACAATTCACCCAAAATGATTTCTTTCTTGTATATTCTATATTTTTGGGTTTATAGTACGAGTATATCATCCGTATTACTCGACTTCTCCGATTGATTGGTAAGTTTAATTCCTCCTCTAATCTCAATTGGGTTGAACCCTTGAGAAAATGCTTATGTGTTGTTTTTTGATGGAATTCTTGTATAATTGTGGTGTGCATGATTATTGTTGATAATTGAATGTTGTTTGAACTGAATTGGTGATGGAAATGTTTGGCTTAAATGAATTTCAAAGGCGTTATATACTTCTAGTTTTATTCGACGCACGCCATGTGTTCGACAAAATGTTTCAATAAAAGATTCATCACCAACATGATTTTCTTGATTTGAAAAGTCTTATAAGTTTATAGAGATCATGTTTTATCAATCAAATGAGCTTTTGCAAGTCAATTGATCAATTTTTCCTTTTATTTGTAATTTAAGCTTCTATTTTCAAAACGCTCGTTAAATCGATAAATTTGCGCACTTTGATATGAATATATGATGTTTTTATCGTGCTAACATTCTTTTTGATGATTCCAAAGGGGGAGAAACAGGAAAAACGCTCATACGCTCAAAGAAGCGAAAATAAGCTTTCAAGAAAAGCTATAAGCTAGGGCTCTTAAAAGCCATAAGTTGTGAATATTGCTTAGTCCATTTGATGTATTGTGGACTTTTATGCTTGACTAATGATGTTTTGTGACAGGGGGAGCTTATAAGCTCATGGAATTCAAGCTTAAGTTGTAAAAGCTAAGCTTTTAGCTTTTAGTTGTTGCTTGTATACTTGTTCTTGATATGCATATTGATAGGGGGAGCTTGTGCAAAAATGTTTTTGAAAAATCTTTGCACTATCCTTGTATGCTTGTACTTATGATAAATCTTGCTTGTAATGGATTGTTGTTTTAGACCGGAAAATGTGTTTTGTTTTAAAATCGACCTTCTAAAAATTGTTTTAGTTTGTAATCATCAAAAAGGGGGAGTTTGTTAGATAAATGTTTTTATCAAGATTTTGATGATTTTGTTTAAATGAGTTTTTATACCAAAACAATATTTTTATATGTTGTCCAAATACTCCTAAATGATTTAAAATGTTTTTACTAATTTTTGGAGTATTTCTTAGAGTTTTTTATTTGATTAAAATTGGACAACACTTTTGATGATTTTGTTTATATTGGTTTTTACACCAAAACAATGTTTGTAAATGTTGTCCAAATACTCCCAACTGATTTAAAATATTTTTACTAATTTTTTGGAGTATTTCTTGAAGTTTATTTTTGACAAAAATCGGACAACATTTCAAATTGAAGGTCGACCGGTCGCCCAAAGCGTCGAATTGCACTCGAAGAACACGAACTTGAAAGCAGTTAGAAGCGAAACAATTTCGTACAAAAAAAAAGAGGAGGGGACCGGTCCACCTAGGGGGCGACGGTCGCACCCGAAGCGGCATCGCACCCCGTCGGCCGCACCCCCTCCGACCCGTACCTGGATCGCACTATCTTTTTCAAAACGTTCGAAATCTTATACAGGGCAACCGGTCGCGCTGTTTAATCTCAAAAGCATCTACTTCTCAAATGAATACAAACCCAACATGGGATGAGCTTCCTACAACTTCCGACGTCGATGAAAACGAACGATGTCTTATGGGCTTCGAAGAAGAAAACGAGGTAAGTTCAAAACCCTCCACTTCTTATGATAATGAATTACAAAATGATTATAGTGATTTACAAAATGATTTTGATAAACTTCAAAATGAATTCCAAAGCTTACTTGTTAAATACAAAAATTTGAAAAAGGAATTCAATATTTTGAAAATTGATAAGGATAATTTATTTTCCTCTTATGAATCACTTTCATGTGATCACACCACCACACTTGACAAGGTTAGAAACCTTAAAAAGGAAAATAGTACTCTTGTTGAGGATATTAATTGGATGAAAAATGATTTATCAAAATCCAACTTGAGTACCGATAAAATGATCGATATTATTGATGTTCATAGTTGTGATAAATTGAAACAAGGACTTGATCATAAGCCTAATGTTGTTAATTATGTGAAAAGAAATCAAGTCCCTATGCATGTTGGTCATTATGCTCCCAAAATTACTACGTGTTTTTATTGTGGTAAAACGGGTCACACGGTTAATACTTGTCGGGCTAGAAATGGTTCTAATCATTATTGGAGACCTAAAAGTCTCAAAGCTAATCCTAAAGGACCAAAACACTTGAGGGTACCACAAAATAATGTGATATTAGGTACCCGGCGTAATAATAATCAAGGAAAATTCATACCGCCAAGAAGATATCAAATGCCCGTATCATTTGATCAAAGGAGAAGACACCACCACGATAAATTTCCAAGAAGAGGATATAATCAAAAATGGGAAGAATACAACACTTGGAAATGGCAAAGGCATCATCAACAAGATGATTTTCAAAGAAGAATACACTATCAAAAATGGGAAGGACAAAACTCTAGAAATGGGCAAAATTGGAGAAGGCGTCATCAACAAGATGATTTCTCAAGAGGAAGATACTACCAACAAAGGGAGAGACATAACCCGTGGAAATGGCGAAATTGGTAAACCGTATCTCTCCATTTAAATATTCATTTTATTTTGTTAATTATGCATGTTTTCATTTGTGTCCTAATTGCAAATGAGTTTTCAAAGGAGTTAAAGCCTAATCCACTTTTGTCTCCTATTACCTTTTCTATCATCATCAGTTCATCCAATGTTTTAGATAATTTGCTGAGTGATGCAATAAAACTTTTGAGTTCATGTTCTCTTCTCTCTTTAATGAGAACACTGTTTTGATTAGCTCAATCTCGGCCTTTAATCGTTTGTTCTCATCGCCTATGTGACTTAGAGAACTCAACTCTTGATCGCCTATGAGTTTTTACTTTTAACTTAGTTGTTTTTCTCATTTAGGAGTGTATGAGGATTTAATGTGCCCAAATTCTTTCATCATTTTGCCTAATGATCCATAAAAATCTATGGGTGAAGAAGTGTTAGTGTCATGATCACTGTCACCACAATCTGAATTAGATGAATTAGGAATTACCTCACCTTCTTGCTTCTTGGCCATAAGATAGATTTGAGCATCTTCCTCACTATCACTGATGTCTGACTCTTCTGCTTCTTTGTCTTTAGCAGCTTTAGCTATCATGGCTTTCTTTCTTTATTTTCTTCTTTCTTTGAAAATTTTCATTTTCTCTTCATTTATATACTTGTTGACTGATGGATAGGGGCAGTCAACTGCAAAGTGACATGGCTGTCTGCAGTTCCAGCACAAGTCTTTAGCTTTCTTCGCAGCTCTCTTAGGAGTTCTCTCATCTTTTTCTTTTGTTGGAGCTGGATGTCTCCTCGAGGATACTCTCCTGTTTCTTTGATAGTTATTTTTGAAGAACTTGTTGAATCTTTTCACCATTAGGGTTATCTCTTCCTTGCCAATGATGTCATTTGACTCTGTTGTATTTGACTCATCTGATATCAGTGTAACAGTTTTGGCTGGAACAGTCTCATCCAGCTCGTTTCTTTTGAGCTCAAACTCATATGCTTTCAAAAATGATAGTTCATGGTTAGACGTTTTGGTGAGGTTCATTGAGTGCCTCATTGCCATGACTTTCATTTCCCACTCATCTGGTAATACTCATGAGTATTTTGATACAAGTTTTCTTTTGTGTATATTACTTTCCTAGGGCTAATACCTCATTAGTTATCTCTATAAAACGGCATCCAATCGATCCGGTGATTCTCTAACCATCATTTTAAAGTTTCAAACTTCGAACCGTCACTATGAGCATGTTTTCCATTATTTGCTCGGTTGATTCACTGAGATGAGAGTCGCCTAATCTCGAGTTCCTTAGTCATTTGTCTTGAAAGATTTCACCTTGTTGAATATAGCTTTGTCTCAGGGTCTTGTACAAAATATCCTTGGCAACATTATCCAAGTTATGCCTTTTTCTATCTTTATTTGTCCATTCACTCTTGGGTCCTGTCTACTTCAATGGCAAAGCAACAACACCATACTCGCCGCAATGTGCAGCTCTTTTAGATTGTATTTATCTTTTTTATCTTGATGGGGCTATCCTCGATGACAAACTACATCTCATCATGTAGTGCAGAATGGTATGCCTGCATGCAAATTTTCTAGTCATCAAACTCGTCAATAGTGAACATAAGAATGCGAGTTGGATTTGCTTCAATTTTAATAACTCATTAAAAACCGAGTGTGTTGATAGTTCTAAAAAGAGATCTAGTTCAGTAACCAGTGCGGAAGGTTCTTTAAACTAGCAGCTCTGATACCACTTGTAGGTCCCAAAGGGCGTCAAGGTAAAGTCTAAAGTGGAGGTTGAATAGACTTTATAATTTTTTGATTTTTCAAAGCAGAGTTAAGAAAATAGTTAAGACCTTCTGACAGTTAAGTCGATATTTGGCAGGAGAGTTAACCACTAAACAGTTCTATTGACAGAGTTATCGATAGAGTAACTCAGCTAAAAAATAATAAATTTTAGAGAATCGGTTTTCTTTTAATAACAACGGAAGTCTTACACCCCTTTGAGTTTCAGCAATCAAGACTTAGTGTTTTTAGAGAGTTATTTAAGCAAATTAATAGCAATAGGAATGACAGGAATATAAAGTGCAGAAATGTATAAGATACAAGATTTATAGTGGTTCAAAGGCGAGGTAATCCATTCTGCTCCTACTCCAAGAGGAATTCACTAAGTATCGGTGACTTTAGATACAAAGTATACAACTAGTCCCAGCATCTTTGTTCATACAGCCCACTGCCTATACTCAGCTCTTTACTAGACTCCTTCTAGTTACCTCACCACCGATGATGTAAAGACTTATTCACACAACCTCTAGCAACTCTAGTCTTCTAGTTCGACAAGAACCTTAATACACCCCTTCACTTCAAAGTGATGTAGACCCCATGTTTTGTTTTCACAAATTTTCTCTTGAATGTTGAATGGCGGCCTTAATCTTCACGATGTATGTAGTATCAGTGCTTTAGATAAAGCTTGACGAATTTCAATTTAAGCTCGACAGAGAATGGTTGTTGCTTTTTAGATTTCTTGCTTGCTCAAATTTCTTTGCTCTATTTCTTGTGTCGTATCACTCTATTATTTTTCTTCAGCTTTTTATAGTGTAGATTTGAATTTTGTCCGTTGAAGAGATAGATAAATTCAAATCACACCATTGGACAGTTGACATGTTCTTTCTTTACAGCTTTGATGTTGACCCTTCTTTGTATTCTTCTGGCTTCTATAGAATTCTCTACTGGTAGTCTGTAGGTGTTTTTTCATTGGTTAAGACTTTTTGTCTTCAATAAATGTTTAACACATTTATGGTCAAATATTGTACTTCGACTTCTTTAATATTGTACTCTCAAACAATAGTTTAGTATTGAAAAGATATTATTCTTTATTATTTAAGATCCTATTGATAAGGAATAATTCTAGAGTCCTACATTATATAGAAATGAATTCTTATTCTTGTAGATATCTTTTTCTATATTTTGTAGGGACTTGGAAACTTAGAGCGCCTGTATAAAGAGAGGATTTCCCTCAATAATTCGACATAGAGAATTATAATATTTCAGAGAGAAATACATGAGAGGTTCAGGGAATTCGAGTTTGAGAGTGAAGAAACAAAGATCGAGATTATACACAATTTGAAGTGTTGTTGTATCTGCAAAACAACACCTTTGAAGATTACGAGTCTTTGTTTTGGTTTGCGTCCATCTTTTGTTTTAGTTACAATCTGAAAAATCTATATTCATATTATTTTGGAGGAGTTGTTATACACATTATAGATCTACTCATAGATAGGAGTTTTAATAGTTATTTCATACTAGTTGAGTCCTACACGTTGTGATCTATAAACAATTCAATCAACTAATGAAGTTTTCGTCCTATTGGCACGTTTGCAAGTATTATTTACTTGCAAATAAATTTTATCTTTGGTGTTATTTTATTAATCCACTGCGAATTGGTATAATTGTTACTGTAACTTATAGCAATTCTTTACTGTGGGTTTAATCCTTGAATATATGAGACCTATAAATCTTTCATTTACCATCTTAGAATTGAAGAATCTGGAAAAGGTTATTCGCAAGGACAATTATCCAAACCGCGGATGCTTTAATCCTGTTGATCTTTTCTTGGTCTATCAAAGTACATTTGAAAATTGTCTTTTTTTGGATCAACTTTAAGCATCGTGGTTGAGAATTATTTCCAAGATTCTGAGATGTATAGGGCTGGTAATCGACGGCCATTATCCATCTTAAGTGCATTTTTAGTCTTAGATCTTTGTTTGACAATAAAAACAACTAGTTGCCGTTGGTTCTCCATGAACTGATCTTTAAGAATAATCATCAGAATCAGTAATTTATGACCCTGCAATTATGCAATGGTATAAATCATGCCAAGTGGGTTTACGTCCACCCATCTTTTGTTGTTAATTAAAGCAAAAATTAGCTATATATAGTTAATATACGCGTAAATAAATTTCATAGCTCTTTCCATAAATTTTCTTGGATAATTTTTCACGTGATGGATATTTATGCCCTTCGACCCAAACATTCGTTGTTTAGTAACTTCAGTTTTTTGTGAAAGTCAAATTGTTTTTTTAAATGCTGTAAAAGTCAAATGAACAAATCAAATTTCAAGTTTTCCAAGTAAATCTATTAGACCTTTCAAAAGTTCAATTTAGAACGGAATTGACACAGCCCCTAATCCCTACGGTATACACTATTCCAAATATATATCTATATCTATACTTATCTTAAAAATGTCCATTTGACATAGTAAATTTTTAGGGCAACTATGTAATTTAATATTTATTTAACTTGTATTTGTTCAATTACAAAGACAAATGACTTTTTATATTCTACACTTCAAAAGTATTAATTCTTTGATTTATAACTCTTCAAATATTTTGAAATTTCAAATAATATTAATTTTATATTAAACTAGATTTCGATTCTAACAATATGTCATAAGCATATGTAAGGACTTCATATAAGAAAATTTAACCATTTAAATTAGCACTATGTAAAAAATAAGAATTTATGGGCTTGTATGGTTGTGTTTTTCAAGACCAGTTTTCCACTTTCCAACTATTCCGAAAAATGAATTTATGTTTGTTTAGAAAGTTTTCATTAGAAATTAAGTCATTTCCAGTTTTCACTTTTTTATGGAAATATTCTTTTAAAAACACAATCAAACAACTTTTCACCATAATCACGCAAATCTATGTGAAAATACACTACAATCACGCAAACATATATCAAAAATACATTTGAAAAACTATAACCAACATATTTTCATTTTCAAATAGAAATCCAGACAACAAACCAAATATTATTCCCAATTCTCACACGAAAACCAATAAAGTTTGAAAATTCATTTTCCAACACTAGAAATTAGAAATTGAACTTGAAAATACATCCATATATAGTTCCTTTTATTTGTCGTGGTTATTTTAAGGGCAATTAAGTATTTTGTTACTTATTTAATCTTTGTTTGTATAATTATAGGATAAATATTTGTTTATACCCAAACTCTTTTTCAAAACTGAAAATATATCTTTTTTTAATAATAACACCTATAATACTTTAAATTTATTATAAATTAATTTCAAATTAAACTAGGTTTCATTTCAATATATCCAACCATATATTATAATTCACAAGTCAGTTTAAATAAAACAATTATTGTTTAAAGTTGTGTATGATGCAAAATTTAATATTTCTGATATTCTTTTGGATTTTCTCAATAATTAAATATATATATATATATTATAATTTTAAGGAAAAAGATCAAATTGCAACACATATGAACAAATATTTTGTGGTTTTGATGCTAAATAAAAAGTAAAAAATATATAATTCAGGTATGGTTTTAAAATTCTCCCTCCATTAATATTATATAATTTATTTATTGATAGTTGTTAAAGAAATAATACATAAAATATGAGAGTTTTTTATTTTATTTTTATTGCAATTCATGCATATTTTGTTTTAACTAGTCATATCAATACAAGAAAAAAATATAAAATAAAATGAATATGATTAACATGGAAAATAAAAAGTGGGGAATAAGAACCAAATCAAATTTATTGCAGTAAAAAAAATTACCTTTTAAATTGTAATTGACTTTGCTTACTTTTTGATATCTTACATTATAAGTTTTAATTCCTAATTTTTCTTTTGAATATATTATAATTTCAATCTCTCAATTATTTTATTTCATATATAGTGTGAGTTACCTTAAATCTACGTCATTGGTAAATAGAATTTTATTAAACCAAGGAACACACATTCACCCCCCCCCCACACACACACACACATATATAGGGATTGGTTCAAATGAGACCACCCCTTTAGGCTAGTCCGTAGGAACACTTATGGACTTTTGATTTAAAATTTTAAATGGTGTAGATCATTCTACTTATTTTAGGCTAATAAGTGTATATTTGTACTTTCTATATCATCAATGTATTAAATAGGCAGATTAATATATTTAATTGCTATTTTTAAGGCAAATACAATCTTACCTTTTCACTTGGCCGATTTTTAGAGAGAAAAAACGCATAAACTATTTTCTATGAATTGTACTTTTATACCTAATTTTGTTTTATCATATTTTTAGTTCAGTAGAATTGTATACTTAGTTCTGTGGACTTGTATACTTAGTCATGTTTTATTGTATATTTAGTTCAGTCGATTTGTATACTTGGTTTAGTGGAATCGTATTCTTAGTTATATAAGTAGTTTAGTAAGTAGTTTAGTGAATTTGTATATTTAGTTCTGTGGATTTGTATACTTAGTTCAATGGAATTGTATACTTAGTTATATAAGTAATTCAGTGGAATTGTGTATTTAGTTCAGTGTAATTGTATACTTAGTTAAATGTTTCTGTATAGTTAGTTCAATATAATTGTGTGCTTAGTTAAATATTTATGTATACTTAGTAATGTTTTAATGTACAGGTAGTTTAGTGTAATTGTATACTTAGTTAATTATTTATGTATACTTAGTAATGTTTTAATGTATAGTTAGTTTAGTGGAATTGTATACTTTTGCGATGCAGAGATTGTTGATGTGAACAAGGGAGAGAAAGGAAAGGTGAATCACGTCATTATGGGCGTGATTATGGGGACGTGATCAATAACAGATCATGTTCCTAATTTGTAGGAGGCGGTTACCATATTTAGTTTCTTGGATTCCAATTTTACCCCTTCTAATGTATACTTTCATATGAATTGTTGTATATATTTGTTCATATCTTGGCCATTGATTTATTTTTTTGATGGTGTAGATCTGGTCCTATGGTCTTACCTAGGAGGGTGGTCTCACAGGATCTTCTCCTTATATATATATATATATATATATATATATATATATATAATATTAAAAGAACAAGTGCAAGAAAGTGTTTCAAAATTGTGTATTTATATTTATAAAAAAAATAAAAGGCAAATTTAATTAAAAATCCATATGTATAATTTGACATTTATGATAAAACTTGAATATCGTTTTAAAATTACACAATTAAAATGTTATAAAATTAAAATATCAATATGATATTTATAAAAAAAAAACATGTACCAAAATAATTAAATTTTAGTAAAATGATGTGAAAGAGTGAAATATGAATTAAAATTGGATTAAGCCTAAAAACCATATATGCTACATAAGAAAAAAAAAACCTCACTTAATATGTAACAAAGATGATAATTGCAAAAAAACTAATATATCACTTCAATTATATGTTAATTATCAAAGACTAATATAACTTTCATAGCAAAATAAATTAATAATTACAACAAATTTAAGTGAAAACTAGATTATACTTGACATTAATGAATTGAGAGTGTCAAAAATAATTTGAAGGTTAATATCAAATATAGTTTACGATTAAACCAAATGAAAAATATAATAAAAAGCTAAAAGATAAAAATAAATAGTTAAAAACATGTGTCTACGGTAGCTGGAACTTCTAAAGAAAAATTAAATGACTTATAATAGTATGATTAGACATTTTTTGATAATTTTTTCATTCATTTAAAAAGTACACCTTTATAACATATGAAGATTCAAGCACAAAAATATTAATTATTATAAGATCCAGTACAAATTATTCTAAGTTTTACAAAATGAAGTAATATGAAAAAAATCAAGAATAAAAAATGGAAAGTCACTATGTCTATATGAAATTGATAATAAATAAACAACAGAAACTTATTTAATATGAAATAATTTGATATTTACGTACAAGTTTAATATTTCTTAAATTACATTTCTCGACAAAATATTTTATCTTGGTTGTTTCGAATCGATTAATAAAAATTTACATTTTTTTTGTTGTCTAAATTTTTGTATTACTTTAATCCACCACGTTATTCTATTTGTTAAATGCTTCTGTATCCCAGAACAATATCTAAATACAAAGCAAGTTGGATAAACCATTTGATATTTTTTTAGCACGAAATGTACCACCATTAATCGAAGCACCCACTATTCTTGCACAAACCCGAAAATTCCCGACCTATATAAGTGACAATATTAAAACATCGAAGATATATTTTAAAGCACCTTAAAAGATAAAATGTAAAAATATTTATATTACCACTTCATTCGCATATAGATGTTCTAAAGGCTTCATTGAGAAATTTGGAGATTCTAGGTCCTCCAACACGATTGTTGATCGTGGATTTGACACATGACTTATTGAAAATATCGGATTATTGTTGCTCAAAAGACTAAATAATGAAATAATTATCAAGAACAATTTAATAAAATATTAATTATAAAAATAATAATCGAAACAATTTAATAAAATATTAATTATAGTTAAAACTATTTAGTTACACAAACCTTCTCTTAAAGTCTTGAATTTTCTCAATGGGTTCATTCACATACAATTTTGTAACAAAAAAGTTGTTGGACACCTTGACTTGCTCTGTAAAAAATTATGCAATAATAATTTTAAATAAATTATTATGGAAAACAGAAATATTATTTAAAAAAATTATTTTAACAAACAAATACCTTTAAATACTTTTGCACGTCCCATTTGTAAAATCACAACAACTGGGTTGACAATGTTATTCTCCAAAAGAGGAAGTATTTGTTCAACATAATCTTCCCAAAGAGTACACGATAGACGTCTATTCCTATACAAATATAATTGTTAGTTTACATTATGATAAATAATACAGAAAATAATAAGAAAATTACTCTAAATCTTCGAGGGTTATCTCGATGAATCTTGTAACCCTCACATCAATGTCTTTATTCTGAGTATTGTGCATTGAAACAACTCTGCCAATGACATTTGGAAAAAAAACAGTAACAATACAATTCACATATCATTCAACAAACTAATATGAAAAATCAATAAAAATAAAAAAAAAAAATAAAGATTACCTAACAACATTGTATCGTCCACTTTCTCCATATTCATTAAATCAGCAAAATTCGTAAAATCAAACATAAATCTGGGAAATGTCTGCTCAAACATTTCGAAAACATGAGTTTTACCATAAAACAATTTTTTTTGTTTTGTAGCAGTGGTCTTATACATGTTTTGTGACCAGAAAATCCTTGATCACATATACATGTCCCTCCTTTAGCATTTTTTGAAATTTGGAATATGAATTTTCCTGATTGTTGCATGAATTCGATCACCCTGTAGTATATTTCAAGATTTAAAATTAGAATCATAAATTTCTAAACATCTAAACTGAAAATAAAAAGACAATAAATAATGAAAAATAACTTACTACACTGTCATAGAAAACACATTCTAGTGTTTGGATTTGATTTTTGTCTTAAAAAGATGGCTTTTTATATGTTCGAATAAGCCTCAGTTTGACAACCCACATTGTTTTGTTGTTATTGATGTCGCGAATTAGTGTAACGAATGATGTCATATCTATTTGTTTTGATCGAAAATTTGCAGAAAGATGTTCAAGCTTTTGCAGAGAGAATTTTTAAATTGCTGTAGATTTTTTACTGCTATGGTTCGGTATTTATACTGGTGATGGATTGAACTTGTAAGGAAATTGGAAAAAATTATTTGTGGTTAGATACTGTTACTGTTATTATTTGCACGATTTTTACCATAGATTATTATGAATGCAATTCATATATTCAGAGAATTTTATTTATTAACCTACAGATTGTTTTCGTTGATATTTTTCCCAAAGTTGAACAATATACTGCAAAAATAGAATAATGTAAATTGATATCATATTTTTTCTTTATGCGAAAATACTATCCTAATTAGCAGTTCTTCAAGATTTGATTGAAGTTTTCCAGATTTAAAAAATATGCCAGCAAATTTGTTCAATTTATGCCAAAACAACATGACATAATCATCAGATTCTACGCATTATAAATCAGATTATTCGTATTATAAATTAGGAACAAATATTATTAATTTGTATTTTAAAAGGTCAACTTTATTTATAATGTTTTTCTTTAATTATATACGAATCAGCAAAATTTTATTGTTTAAATTAAACATATTTTGATGTCAATCTTTGATCAAATTATGTCATAAATAAGATAAATGGTCAACTTTAACAAATAAATAAGAGGGCTGAATATATCTAAAAATAGACGAATTAGTCAACTTTTCTAAACAAAAACCAATTTTTTTTTAGCAATAGATGTTTAGGCGGAAAAACAGATTTAGAAAGGGGTTATTTTATTATTATTATTATTATTATTATTATTATTATTATTATTATTATTTTTATTATATATATATATATTAAAAAGAAAAAGAGAGAGAGGGTGAGAAAAGAAAAGGAAGAAAATCTCTCTTAGTAATTGCGTCCATGGACAAAGTAAGCTAAGAGTTAAATCAAGATTATATCCACTAAAATTAGGTCGAAATAACGTATTAATCACGTGTTTCACATCTTTGTAAATGTTTAATTCTTTTAATAATTAATAGTATTATTGTTATTCAATACCAAAATGACAAAAAAGAAAATTGTATGATATTGTAAACGTGGAACAAGACAATTGGTTTTTGAGATCTAAAGCGTGAAATAATAATCCTTTTTTCAATTCTGATGGTATCCTACAAATTCAAACAAGAACTCTTTGTATAAAAAGAAGAAACAAGATAAGAAAGTGCTAGTGCATGGTCAAGCAAATATCACGTGTACACGTTGGAGACGCGAGATTAATAGATTTATATAAATGAATGCACTAATCATCTTTTAATTTTCTATTTCATACATACATATCCTTATCACGATTCCTGGTCGTAATGTTCTTTCCAGATGGATCAGTTTTATATTTACGTTTTAGTCAAATTAAGGACATTTTCAAATGTTGAAAATTGAAAGCAAAGGTATGAATTCTATGTTTTGACCATATATATGCCTTCAATAATATATAGACATATATTCATCTTCTTTACCCACTATCCCACAAGTCATAAATGCACACTCAATATTCAAATATAAATTTCCTTACATAAAGATTATTAATATAACTATGTAACAGAAATTTTGACAATTTTAGGTAGACATTAAATTAGAGGGTCAACATTCACTTTTAATATCACAAAAAGTAAGAGCTTATTTTTATCCTTTTTCTCCATTTGTATCATTACATATTCAGAGCGCTCGCCTAATAAATTTAATAAAAAAAAAAAATTGACATGTTATCAATCATTTTAACCTACATAGAATATAATATCTAAAATATTTTAACTCAATAACTAAAATAGTACTTGATGCAATAGCATTTTACTCATTGAATCATCAAATTGGATGTTAGCTCATGAACATAACAAATCATTAAGGGTGGTGAAATTATCTGAGCGAAAATCTTCCAACTATCAATTAGATCAAAAGGAAATATAGAGTAATTGAATTGCACAAAGTAATTAAACATGTAATAATTAATTGCGTCACAGCTTTGTAATGAGGTTGGGCAGAGTATTTAAAGGTTTTTAAATTGGGTGATTATTTGATATTATGTGGTATATGGATCAATTAAACCCGTTAGACTGAGACACAATAGAAAGAAAATATTTTAATAAGCTTTTAATAAATTCCTATTATAATTATTAGGCTTTTATTGATTGGACGGTGCATCAGTTCCTACTCTCAAACTTATTATTCTCCGGTTTCCATGATGAGGACCGAAGGCCATTTGGTTAAGGTATTGGGGCCATATTTTGATGGCTCCACAATCCACATGTTGACAAAAACATTACAAAGTACAAAAGAAAATAATGTGCATGCCAGCAAAATTGATGGTTTGTTAGAATGGCTCAACGTGCTTGGTCATATCTTATTAAGGGATTTAGACTTTTATACAATAGTTGTCAACACTTATTGGGAACCTTTTGCTAACATTTGCATTGCCTCTAATTTTAGGGATTAATAATATCAATCACGGCTAGAGCCAAAAATTGAAGACCTAGGGGCGATATTTTTTTCTTGAAATTAATTAATGAATTTTTATTTTTATTTTTAGTGGAAAAAATCACAAGATTCAATAATTTTATAAACAAATATTAATATTAATTAGGGAAATTTATGAAGTTGAGATGGGATGGCAGCCGCCACCAGACTTTAGCTTTGTCTCTGATTATTGTCAATAATTATTATGCAGCTCTAATTACTAGTATTTTCCTCTAGCTTCTTTGTTTTTTTAAGGAAGCTATTGAATAAATGATAAATCATTACATTTAGAATTCAAATTTATAAAGTATAAATAATCATACTATAAGTAGAATAAACACACCCTAATAGGACTTAACCCAAGATTTTTCGATCATAACGAAGTTTAAATCAACTACTTGATAATCAACTTGGATTCAATCAATTTGAATTTAAATAAAATAATTACTAAAATACAAGTAGAATAAAATTTTAGGCGAAATTGTTGTCAAGTACTCAAAAAGTATACTGAATTATTTAATGTTTGAATATAGGGTATAGCGGGACCAATGTAATGTTAGGTCGTGAGCTTAATCCCCCAACCCCAAATCAAGGAGAAGAAGTTAAAAGGGTAAGAGAGATTGAAAATGAAAGACGTTGATTGACAAGAACTTAACATAATGGCCAGTATCCAAGAGAGGGGCAAGGGGGTTGGTTTCAAGGGTTGGTGTTGCTTTGTCTTTGTCTAGGAATAGACCAATATGAACCAGTAGTTAACAAGGCAAGAAGTGACTTCCCAACTAGTCACACGCACCATAGGTGCCTAGTGGTTTTTTTTTCTTACTAGGTGAGGCAAGAAGTAATCATGTCGTATTACGTGTCGACATGATAACGTAACGACACGACACAATAATTAAACTCTAACACTAACACGACCCGTAAACATGTTTTAATTATCAAATACTATACCACATTATTATACGATACCACATTAGGCAACATGACACGATATTACATGATGCAAACTACAAACTTTCCAATAAAAACATACAAAGTATTAGGTTATTATCATGTCACTATCGTGTCATTAACAGGTAAACAATATCATTATCAAATATGTGTTTGAAAGCAGATTGTGTCATTAATAGACTAACACATTGTCAACAAGTTAGGGCGCGATTAGATATGCTTTCATTTTAAAAAATTTCATTTTGCTATAGAATAATAGTAAAAAAAATTTGGAAGGAAAAAGATGAATTTCGAGTGTGATTGGATGCGAGATGAAAAAGTAATGATAAAAGTTGATTTGATTTAAAAATAGTAAATAATGATTGGATATAATTGGTAGTCAAAAATGTGTGAGTGAATGAATAGTGAAATTTGTGGGAGAATATGTAATAATGATTAAATTTTTTGTATAAAAATGTATAGATGTGATTGGTAAGAGAAAAAAATGAGAAAAAGTGAAAGTAAGAGAATAGTATATTTACTGAAAATTTTCATAAACAATTGCATGTTTGGTCAAAAAAATTCTCCAGCGGAACGAAAATGAAGTCTTTTTCATATCCATCGCGGCCTTAACATTCCATCTTTTAATTTGGTCATGCTTGTTGGGTTGACATGAAAGTTTACGTGTCTTTATCATGTCAACACGATATGGACATAAACACGATAAGGGTAAACACTAACCCGTTATTTTTGTATCATTTTCGTGTCGTGCTACTGTGTCATATCAAGAATTATTACCGGTAGATATTACACCATTTTTGTTTACCATTTCGTCCTGAAAAATACACATATTTACCCAATAGGATATGGTTTTGCGTCTTCTTTAAATGATTTTCCACGTGATAATCAAATCTTATTCATTTTCAACACTAGTGTTGATATTCTCATACAATGTGATCTTTAGAGTATGAGATAAAGATGTTTTACAAAAAGCATGTGTGCAAAGGGAACCAAACTCTATTAACAACATCAAATTAGTGGAATCATATTTTTTGTTTCATTTCCTATTTCACTTTTTGTTCCACTCCATTGGATGTTTGACACATGTATTTATATCTAAAAAATTAACAACCATAATTATTTTATTGACATATGTTTAACATCCAATGTAGTGGAAGAGAAAGTAAAACACAAAAAGTAGAATATGAAATCTGTTCCCCAAATTAGTAAGGTAAGAAGTCGTTGATGTTTATTCAATTGATAACAAATTTATTATTAATTCTTTTTAGGCGTAGAAATAAGTTTTTTAATTTCGGCCTTCGGGCCATCTTTTGCTTTGGGTTTGACCATTGATTACACACGTCCCTATATCTTATCATGACCACGCCCTCTCAATGTGAAATTTTCACCTCCGTGATAAAATTTAGTAGGAACTTAATCTAATTGATAATTTAATGAGGAAATCATGCAAACCCCGTCTTCTAAACAATCTCAATCAAAGGCGAATTAAGCTACTATAATAAAAGAAATAAAAAAAATTCTACAACATACTCAAAAGAATTGCTACATTCTCAACCCATTCCTTACATAATTTTTTCAACTAACAAAAAATATATATAAAGGATTTTACCGAATATTCTTAATAGTAATGATGAAATAACATATCATCATCTCCACATCATTAAAAAATGACAAGCTTTGGAGCTTGGGATTGGAGATCTTTAGCAGCTTTGTCTTAATACCCAAAACGAGACAAAGTAAATGAATTTTTTCAAGTACAAAGGGGCCAAATATAATTACTTAGAATGAATAAAGGAGCAATGAATAGACAAATTAAATGTTTTTTTCAAGTACAAATCAATGAAGGCACAAATATCATATCTCCTGAAAATAATCATGAAATTTGTATGCCTGAAGGGAGTACTGTATCAATATTGTAACTTTAATACCAATCTCCATAATTAATTAAGTTGCTGCCACTTTAATGGTTTTCAGTTTGTATTTAATTAGGAACATATATAACATTTTTTTTTGAGGAAGGAACATATTTAATTAATTAGCTTCAAATTTCTAAAGACAATAAGTACCAATAGGGAAAACGGAATTCTTGCTTATACCAACTGCTGTCTGCTTATCCCAAATTGGATCCCTATCTTAAAGTGTGGGGTCTGTTGATTATATTATTTTTCCCAAATCCATACAAGAATTATAAGGATGTCATCAATCCTAATTGCTATCTGAAGTGGAAAACTGCACCAAAAGAAGTTGTTCAAAATAGTTAAACATGGCATATGATATCGACCAACTATAAAATAAATCAATGACCTAACAAAAAATTAAAATAAAACATATAAAATTTAGCATCAATCCATATACGCTACAGAGTGTGCAAAGCCCACAAGTAGTGAAAAATCTCAACCACAGCACTAAAAAAAATATTATTAACATTAACTGTGATCAATCAAAGTTTGTTAAATTAAAAAAAAGGTTTACCTTTTTCCAAGCGCCACACACAGACAATGAATTAGATGATTTTAAAACATTGGACAATGTTAGTAGTTGCTGTCACCACGTAGGATAAGAACTAAATCACACTCTAGGCTAAAATGGAAAAGGCAAATCTGGCTTTCCAACTCAGTAATAAAATCAAGACAAATAAGCACTAAAAAGTTGTCAACTTTTCTCATCATAAGATGAGTCTTTCTAGTTTCTACCACTTTGCTTTTTCTCCCCTAAATCTTTCTTTATTCCAACATGAAATCTTCACATTGTTGAGCTGTTTCCTCTGTCTATTCTTTTTAACTCCCTCTTCATTATCCACTTGAACACCTCTCATTTTGATATAAATTTTAAGAGATCATGTAATTATTATAAGCCTACGTTCCGGAGCCAGAACATAAAGTTTAAAGGGTGGAATTTACTTTTTCTTAAAATTAGTAGATAAATAGATATTTTTTTGTTTTTCCAAGGGTCAAAATTTTAAAAGTTTATATACAAATTTATATAAATTATTTAAAATTTCAAAGTTGAGGGAAAGGGTGGCCGCCCGCCCCTTTGGCTCCATCCTTGTCTACAAATAAGAAACATGTACTTTGATATTATCTATTGAAATTTTACATTAATTGACACTAAATTTTGAGGAAATTATATTTCATCCCTAACTATGAGTCTTTTTCGATTTCATCTGCTAATTTTTTTCTTTTGTTCTACTTTGCCCCTTAACTACACGATCTTGCTATCTTCATCCCATTGTCTGTGAAATATTCGGAAGTATTCCTATAGGTATCATGCACGTGACATTCCCCAAATATTCCGGAGATGGCACAGTAAAAAAATTGTATAGTTTGAGGGAATAGAATAGAACAAGAAAAAATGTAGTGAGCAGTCGAAAAACTCTGCATATACTTTTAGGGTAAAATATAATTTCCACTTTAAGTTTTACTATTTTACTATTCTAAGTTCGGGTGGTGGCACTAAAAGAGCCCCCCAATCTTGAAACAGAATGAGTCTGATGATGCCAGAATCGAAATAATTGCAAAAATTGTATTGTTGGAAAATTTTGAGATCTAAACTGCAAATAAGTCCAATCCATAAAGTAAAAGCCCCATGTGCCTCAAGGTGAAATCCGCAACTAATCCAGCTAACCAAGTATATTCTACGCAACCATATAATGAATTAATGATCATATGAAACAAATATAAGAATAGTTGCAAACCTAAGAAGACAAACAATACTTGAAATACACTAGCACAACATAGCACATGCAAATGAACTAATAATGTTAGTACATTGCCAAAAGAAAAAATAAAAAAGATTCTTGCTTTGAAAATTGACACTAAACCAATTAATCATTATCAAAGCAGGCAAAAAACAAATGGCATTGGATTTTCTTACAATCTTAAAATCTCTCAATTCTAATATTAATTTTCTCAGTACCAAGAAATGGTCCATAACATATTACTGCATTTTCCCATCATCTTCAATATTATGCCCTTCTTTTTCCTCGCATTTATTATTATTGCAGCTTTCTTGCAAATTATCCAAAGCCCTCTTTTCCTGCTCTTCGTCTTCAATTTCATTTGCATTTTTCTGCCTTGATGATGATTTAATTCTATTTTTCTCAGCCCTAATTTTCAAAATCTCCAATAATTCATCAACCGCCTTATTTTTATCCCGCCGATTTTTGATCAAAACCTCGCTGATGTCAGCCGGCGTCATCTCGGCCACGTGGATCACCCTCTCCATCTCCTCCAAAATCCCCTTCTGCAAATCACTTTCCTCAAACCCCAAATAATTCTTCAACAGAATTTTCAACGATGGAAACGAACAATAGCTCATGTGTATATGCATGTCCATTCTCCCACTCCTCAACAATGCCGGATCGAGTTTCTCTATATGATTCGTCGTGAAAACGAAAATCCTCTCACTACCGCAACAGGACCACAATCCATCGGTGAAATTCAACAAACCGGAAAGCGTAATCGTATTTCCGCCGTCCTCGCCGCCGTTAGCCCCTGGCGGCGACGCCACATCGTAACTGTTCTTCTTTGCCGCCGCCGGACCACTACCACCGCCGGCGTTTTTATTCCTATTTGTTAAATTAATGGAACAATCAATATCCTCAATAACTATAATCGACTTCGAGCTTGTCTTCATCAACAGCTTTCTCAACTCAGAATTAGTATTCACTTCTGTCAATTCGAGATCATAAATATCGTACCCGAGATAGTTAGCCATGGCGGCAATCATGCTAGATTTACCAGTACCCGGGGGACCATACAGCAAATACCCCCTTTTCCAAGCCCTCCCTGTTTTCTGATAAAACGACTCCCCATTTGCAAAATCCAAAAGATCGGCCATAATCTCCGCTTTCTTCGAAGGATCCATAGCCAATGTATCAAAAGTACTCGGATGCTTAAACGGCACGGACTCCCATGGATGACCCCTCGAATCCAAAGACCCACCCCGCGAATTTGTGTAAAGCAATCGGTCCTGATTTTTTCTCCGCAATTCATTGGCCTTTTCCATTACAAAATCGAGATAAGAACTGAGCACCAACTGTTTGTTTTTTTTCCTGACTCGTAAAGTGAAGCCCCTTTTCTCCTCTGGCAACGGTCGCCACGAGAACGTTTGCGATTGCCGTTGAGTGACGACGTGTTCCCACTCGACGGTCACTCCTCTGTAGCTATCGATTAAGCGGTCGTTGTTGGAGAGACCGTAGGTGATGGATGAGGAGTTAAGGCCGCGCGTGAGGCTGAGACGAGTGCCGGAGATGGAGGCAGAGGAACTGAGATAGAGCTGCACGGCGTTGTAAAGCTCGTTGGTGTTAACGCCGTCGATCTCCGTTATGTCGTAATAGCAGTAAGATGAAAAATAGCTGAAAACACGGTGGAAAAATTTGAGAGAAGCAAAACGGAGTTCAGGTGGGAAAACTGTGTGAAGAAGGCTTTGGCAGAAAGCCCAGACTCCCATCATAGACGCCATGGTTGTCCAAATCTCCTTCATCTTTTTTTTTTTTTAATTTGCCCCGAATGTTGAGAAAAGAGAGAGAATGAAGAGGAGGTGTTTGATGGGAAGATATATAATAAATATGAGAGAAATATGGTCAAATGGTGAAGAGATTTATATAGTAGGAGATTAAAGGGGATTGGTGGTGTACAAGGTAACAAGGAACGAATTTCTGTAGATTTATAGAGGAAAAACAGAGGGATTATGAGTTATGACAATCTTGAATTGGGAATCCGTCAAATATGTAATATTTGTAATAATATTTTTCTGTTATAATATTGGAATCTTGGATGAGATTAAGGAGATTTATGGAGGAGGAAAAGTCTCTTTTTAATGGGCTAATTTGATTATTTCATGGGAGTGGGTTGGGGGTGGGGGGAGGGGTGTGTCATGGCTGGCAAGATAGCGAGAGAGACATGTATACATACTACAAATATAATATTTACACATGCACACAAAATTTAAAAAATAATGAAAATAAAAATGTGCAAGAGGGGAAATAAAATTAAAAAAAACAAGAAAGGTATTTGGAAGATTGTGTAATATTAAGTATACTTTTATATATTTATATTTGTAGAAAGTGGTGAGGGGTACAGAAATGGGTCCTGAAGGTGGGCTGTAAAAGTTGGAATTTAGTGTGAAACAGTGTTATTTTCCTAGTTGGATTTTCTAGTACGATATAATGTAAGCATTTTGAATGGCAGAAGATTGTGACGAGAGAGTAACCCAGTTGTATCAAAATCCTCTGAGAAAGGGACACTGCTAATACTTGCACACATTTCACATAAACACCCTGCCGACTATTATATAACCCGTCTTTTTTCTTTTTCTACAGAAATTCATTTGTACACCATCAAAATGTGGAATAAGACAGATTGTAATTGACTAGCTATTTATAATAACAAAGTCAAGTTTTGGCAACGGTGCTAACATAAGTCGTCATTCTAATAGTATTTCAAGCAGCAAAAAGAAAAAAAAAAATGAACATTTGATTATCTTAATTACCAAAGACCCCATATCTTATGATGAGAGACCGAGATACTGAGCCAATGAACCAATAGTCATTGTGGTAAGAATTTCTTGTTGGGAACCTGATACTAGTTAAGGCACATCCCGCAATTTACAGATTTAGAGCTCTAGGGATGGGGTTCTGGTGGCCAGGATTATTCTGGCAAAGTCGAAAACCTGAAACAAAAAAAAAAAAAAACCGGAGATATTGCTCCAACTACAGGCCAATAGGCATATGCCCTCACAAATATTTTTCTTTTCGCTATTTATAATTTATATAATATTATGCTTAAAATTACAATTTATAAAGCATTGAAGTTATTATAACACTAATAAGATTATAATAGTTTAAATTAAAAAAAGTATTAAATAATATTATTTAAAAAAGTGTTAATAGTGTTTTTAACATTATTAGTGTGATGTTAGTTTTAAAAGCTACATATTAATTAGGTTAAAAAAACAAAATGTGACCCTATTGTTTTAATTTTGATGTGGTTTATAATTGTATCTATTTTGTGCCATGTTATAAAAGATTTATGGATCTGTCCTGACATATAATGGTCAAAATGGAAGATATTATGTTAGATTTAGTGTAATGAAATAAAAATTACTTCAATTTCAATGGAAATCACACGTTTCTGGCACGTGAACTGTGTGTGACGCTTAATATGTAGAGACAGAGGAAAGGGCTCCATTTTGGACCATTTTTCCTGACTTATTTTGTCCAACCAGTTAAGATACAGAAAAGCAAGCATTAATTGGATTCTCTGTAGCATTTGGTTCTTACTCAAAATATGGTTGTGCCTTTGCTTCATGCAGTAGAGAAAATCTCCAGCACCAGATTAAAAAATCTCTGAGAATTACAAAAATAAAACCAATAAGAGATTTTGATGATGATTTCTGACCCAAATCTTTCTTGATACTATTGCCTAATTGCTAGGCACAACTCGGCCTTGGAACTTAATCAAGTAACCTAAAAAAAATAGAGTATTTTAATGGACATTTCTTGAAAATAAGGATTTAAATATTAATTAATATAAAAAATCCAGTCTTTTAAAAAGTTAAAATATTGTTGAGAAAATGAGAAGAGCTCGTGATGATCTACAAAGCTAAATCAGCAAATATCAGGTTTGTTATGATGGGCTTTGTGCTGCCCTACTCTTAGCCTGTCTGAAACGACTCACAAGGTCAATTTTTTTTTTTAATATCTTTTTTTTGGGTGAATATATTATATTATATATACAAGTTTTTGCCTTTATATTTAATTAGCCTTGGGTTTGTAAAGATAAAACAGCTATATATAAGGGATAGGGTAGGTACTTAAGATAATTAATTATATTTCTTCAACCACTACAGTACTTATCATCAACTAGCTTGATTCGCCGTTTCGCCTGCTATGGAATTTTTTACTCTCAGGCTTTTTGGGGAGGAAGTTGGATAGAAAGAGAAGGAAAAAGAATATGAGGGGGAAATTGAAAATGTTCTGGGATTGAAAAAAAAATAGAAAGGAAATTGAAATTCTATGGCCGTTTGGTTACATTTTTTAAAGGGCAAAATACAATAACACCCCCTGAATTCGGCCATATATCTCATTTATACAATAACACCCCATGAACTTGGTCATATGTTTTATTTATCCCCTAAACTTGCAAATATAACACTTACCCCCTCAATCAAAGTAGAATTTAATGTATGGACAAAATTGCCCTTAATAACAATTGATTTTAACATGTTTAATAATTACACCTCAATTTTGATTTTATGTTTATTATTTAAATTATTTTTTTAAAAAAAGTAATTAGTAACTTAACTAGTTCAACTATTAAAAATATTTTAATAATAAAGGGGTATAACAAACATAAAATATATTGAATAAAGGATACAGTAGGCGCCTTGGTAGTGGCGCCCCTGCAAGGTGCACCAACTCCAAGGGCGCCTACACTTAATTTTTCCAAGGCTCCCATTTTCACCCCAAAAACAAAAATGACTGTGGCATTTGCCAGAGACGGAAAAATAACCCTATTTTCGCTTTCTTGAGTTTAATATAAAAATAACTTTTAATTTTTAAACTCTTTCAAATAATATGATTAAATATATTTTTGTATACTAAATATATATATATATATATATATTTTAATGATTAATAATTTATATTCCTAATGTAATGACATGTGTAATAGTTTAGTAAAAAAAAAGAAGAAATAATACATATTTTTTTATAATATTTAAAGAATCTTTGCTCAAAAAATAAGATTTAGTGTGTAAAATATTTTAATTGAACTAATTGGTTGTGCTTTAAATTCGTTTCATTAATAATATCAATTATTCATTAAAGATGAAAATTTATTAATATTATGTTTTGGACTACTTATTATATTGAATTAACAAAAAATAAATAAGAAATGTAAAATATATAAATTAGGTTTAAGAAAATATATTTATTAATATTTTTTCTAACATTGGAAGTTAATTTAAATTAAGTAGTTAATACTTTATTTTTATCCATTCATATTTCATATATAATTTTTTGTGTGTATTTATTGTACATTGCTTTAGTTTTTTAATGTTTAAATTACTTAATGTACAATTAAAAAATCACTTGTTAAATTTAATAAGAATGTAAATCAAATAGGGTGCAAAATATTAAAAAATTACTAAGAATGATGTAGGTTCATTTTTTCTTAAGGGTAATTTTGTCCATAAATTATATTTAATTGGATTGAGGGGGGTAACTGTTACATTTGCAAGTTTAGGGGGGTAAATGAGACATAGAGCCAAGTTCAAGGGGTGTTATTGTATTTTTCCCTTTCTTAAATGGTTTTTATTTTTACTTTTTACTATGTAATGTTCTTTTTCTGACAGCACTATTTAATGTTCTAAAAATATGTTTATCTCATTATTTTTGTAAAAATGTAATTTCTTTTTTCATTTTTATCGGTGTACCATTTCACGTTTATGTCTACCAAAACTTATATTTCAAGCTTCTCACATTTAATTTTTTTCCATCTAGAAAAAAAATATTTCATATTTTTCTGTACAGGCCGGAACACTATAAATTAAATGTATTTATTTTAAATACATATATAAAGTCAACATCATAACATAAAAAACATAATATTTTAAATACAAAAAAGACATCATAACATAAGTTTTAGGTACAATAATTTGAAAATTAATATAATATTTTTATTTTGACACAAACAGATGTATGAAAATATTTTCAACGTTATGAATACCGGAAACATGAAATCCATAATACCAAATATGCAGAAAAAGATATTTTCCATGCAGCTGCATAAAAACAAGCACTAATTTTCTCTCCTTAGTTGAGAGCTCTGGCTTATTCTCTCCTTAGTCGAGAGTTTTCTTTTTACTATTCCATTGATAGTAGTATCGTTGAACATTTAACGATTTCAAATCCCTAATGGAAACTAATTTAGCAAATCTATCATTGTTTGATGAGGAAGAAGATGGACTCGTCTTCAAAGCAGAGACATGAAGTGGAGTTAATCCTGGTTCAATGTTATGTTTTGTTGGAAAATTCTTATCCGACCTGAGCGTCAACTTTAATATCATGAAGCAACGGCTTGCAGGAATATGGCGCCCAGTTAAAGGAATGATGGTGAAGGACATTGAAAATCAGAGATTCTTATTTCAATTCTACCATGAGATTGATATGCAGAGGGTGATCGATGGAGGTACGTGGTCGTTTGATAATCTAATGCTTATGTTGGTTCAACTCTCCCCAGTTATGGTGCCGACCTCAGTTCCAATCCATTCACTAGATTTCTGGGTCCAAATCTACCATCTCCCTATAGGGTGTATGACGGAAAAAGTAGGCAAACAACTTGGAGATTATATTGGGAGTTTTGTTGAATATGATGCAAAAAATTCTTCCAGTTTATGGAAATTGTACATGCGGATTAAGGTGCATATTGATGTGAGCCAACCACTCAAGAGATGTAAGAAGGTCAAGTTACAAAGTAGTGAGTGGACGGTCGTTCAATTCAAGTATGAAAGACTAGGGTCCTTTTGTTTCATTTGTGGGATGCTTAATCATAAGGATCGGTTTTGAGAGAAGAGACTCCTTTTTATAGGAGAACCACCTAAGGAATGGGGACCAAGCTTGAGGGCGTCATATAGGAGATCTACAGACTCGAGCGGGGACAAATGGCTGGTAGAAGTGGATGAAAATCTCAAGGAAAATGCTCCCCTTTTTGGTAAATTTCCTTCTCCAGAGTTTCAGTTCAAAGCGGACGAGACCAGCCCTCAGTCATCAGAAAGAGGTCCGACTTCCAATTTCTGGCGCAAGGTAGCAGTTAGTCCCCTACGAGACATTAGCGGGAATTCGAATTTCAAATTGGGGGCAGTTACAAAAATATTCCAACAGTAACGAAAAATCAATTATTTTTCAAAAATCATAATCAATTGCGGATTGGAGGCTATAATTAAGATTTGAATGTTAATGATTCTGAATTAATGGAAGAAAGGAAACGCAAATGTGGCCTAGGTATGTCTGAAGCCTAGGCCCAATTCTCTTCAAACCTACAACCTAATAGCTTCCACTGGGGGTAAATGAAGTGTAAACCCCAACCCAACATTTTTTATTGGTAGGACCTGGCTCCCAGGCCTGCCAGGAGCCATGATCGCCTTAAGTTGGAATTGCCGTGGGCTGGGCCACCCATGAGCAATTCCAGTCTTGTGTGACTTGGTTAGGGCTCACAAACCTGATATTATAATCTTGTTTAAGACCTCGTCACATGCTACAAGAATTGAACAAATTCGAGTCCGTTTACAATTTAAAAGTTCATTTGTTGTTGATAGGATTAGAAGACGTGGTGGTATATGTGTTCTATGGTGAAAAAATAGCTTGTGTTCAATTTTTGGTTATTCACAAAACCATGTTGATTTGGAAGTTATCCAAGATGATGGGGTTAAATGGAGACTTACGGGATTTTACGGATATCCTGAAAGAAACAGACGCAATGACTTTTGGAACTTCCTTAGACATCTCCATGGGAAAAGTGATCTTCCATGTTGTTGTATAGGAGATTTCAAGGATCTTCTTAATCTTACGGACAAGAAATGGAGAGTTGATCATCCAAATTGGTTGTATAGGGGCTTCCGGGATGCCGTAACAGATTGTAACTTAACAGACTTACCTATCATTGGACGTCACTTTACCTGGAAGCTAGAAGAGGTACATAAAATGCAGTTGAGGAGAGACTTGATCGAGCTCTTGTATCTCCTAGATGGCTTTCATTATTCCCAGAGGTAAGACTATTGAATTTATTTGCACCTATATCAGACCATACTCTCATGTTATTAAGTATGATGTTGAAACACAATGAAGAATCTATAAGCCATTTAGATTCGAGAATAAGTGGTTAATGATACCTGAGCTGAATGATGTGGTTCGAAGGGGATGGCTATCTTATTTTAATTAGGGTGTTGTGGATCATCTACATGATTGTTCAGTCCAGCTACAGGTTTGGGGAAGTAAGCAAGCAAATCCGCTTAAAAAGGAGAAATCAACTTCCCTTAAAGAGATTGAGTTTTTACGGGACAAGATTGATCTAGCCTCTGTAGTTAGCTACAAGGAGTTCAAGGACAAGTATGTGAACATATTACTCAAAGAGTAACAACATTGGCAACAAAGGGCGAAGGTGTTTTGGTTGCGTGAAGGTCATTCTAACACTCAGTTCTTTCATTCAATAGCATCTACTCGTAGGAAGACAAATCGAATCATAAAGCTTCAGGATTTCAATGGAATATGGCATGAAGATGATAAAGAATTAGAGGATATTGCAATGGATTACTTTTAGAAGTTATTTACTGCTAGTAATAGTAATAGTGAGATCGACTTGGCCTTCATTAATCCTAAGGTGACTACCGACCAGAATGAGTTTCTCCTCCAGCCTTCACCCATGAGGAGTTTAAAAGTGCAATTTTTGTCATGCACCCAGATAAATCCCCCGGGCCGGATGGCTTTAACTCGGCCTTTTATCAGAGATTTTGGAATTTATTAAGAGAGGATGTATTTCATGTTGGACAAGAATGGCTTACTAATCTTAATTTCCCCCCTGGGTTGATGGATACAAATATTGTTCTGGTCCCAAAGTGCCAACAACCGCAATCAATGAAAGATATGCGACCAATTTCATTGTGCAATGTGTTGTACAAAATTCTATCTAAGGTGATCGCAAACAGAATTAAAGTGGTGCTTCCATCTATAATCTCTAAAAACAATCAGCTTTTGTGAAGAAAATGTCATTATTTGACAATGTATTGGTAGCCTATAAGATAAACCACCATAGGAAGAGGAAATCAAAAGGGAAGAAAGGAGCAGCTGCATTGAAGATTGATATCTCTAAGGCCTATGACAGAATTGACTGGGCTTACCTTGAAAGCATTCTTTTAAAGCTCGGATTTAATCTTCGATGGGTGAATATGATTATGTTGTGTGTGAAATTTGTCTCATATTCAGTAAAGATAAACGACACTCTGGTTGGACCTATCACTCCTAAACGGGGACTGAGACAAGGGGATCCTCTATCCCCATATCTATTCATTCTTTGCGCAGAAGGGCTTACTTCCTTGTTGAGACGGGCTGAGATGGAAGGAAGGCTTCATGGAATTAAAATATATCGAGGTGTACCTTCAATTTACCACCTTCTTTTGGCGGATGATAGCTTCCTATTCTTTTCAGCAAATAAGGAAGAATTACAGTTCATTAAGAATATTTTACACCAATATGAGAACTATTCGGGACAAGCTATAAATCTCCAGAAATCTTCATTGTCCTTTAGCTCTAATGTGGACCAGAACCTGCAGCAAGAAGTAATCAATATCCTTGGTGTTCAATCTCACCAACAGTCCGGAAAATATTTGGGGCTCCTCTCGCTTATTGGAAAACGAAAAAAGAAATTTTTGGCTACCTACGGAATAATTTGTGGACTCACCTCAGAAATGGCATAACAAAAAACTTTCAAAAGCAGGTAAAAATATTCTCATTAAGTTAGTGGCTCAAGCTCTTCCATCATATTGTACGTGTGTGTTCCTTTACCTGTTTCTTTGGGAGATGAATTGCAGCGTATGATAAATTCATTTTGGTGGGGTTCACGTAAAGATGGTAGTTGTGGTATTAATTGGCTAAATTGGGACAAATTGTGTGTATCTAAGAGAGCTGTTGGTTTGGGATTTAGAGAATTTCACTATTTTAACATTGCTATGTTGGCTAAGTTTGGTTGGGAAAAAAATTCCAATCCAGATGCTTTAATTAGTCGGATTTACAAAGTTAAATATTTTCCACGTGGGGATTTCTTAAACTCAGAACTAGGATCTAATCCTAGTTACACTTGGAGAAGCATCTGGAGCTCGAGACATTTGCTGAGGTTAGGAACAAGATGGAGTATTGGTGATGGAAAATCTATCAGTGTATGGAATGATCCATGTCTTCGAGATTTGTCTAATTTTTGGATCAATACAGAGAAGGTGGAAGGATTAGAGGAATTGAAGGTTAATGACCTTCTCATCCCTGGTACTTTGGAGTGGGATATGAATATTATTGAAGAATATTTTTCTGATCGTGATGCTGAGCAAATTTTAAAAATTCCATTGTGCAGCTATAATGAGGAGGACATATTGATATAACATTTCTCCAAAACAGGACTATATACGGTCAAATTTGGGTACAATAGGTTGGTTGATTGCATTATAGATATAGAGCTCGGTCATTCAGGTTCTTGGGAGAAATTGTGGATGCTTAATATCCCTCCTAAGGTTAAATTCTTCATTTGGAGGATGGTAGAGATTGTCTACCTACAAGAACAAACCTAAGAAAAAAATGTATTGAAACTACTCAGTTATGTGTGCTATGCGAGGCCCACTTAGAAACTACTTGGCACACTTTTCTTTCCTGCAAATTTGCTGAGGAGTTCTGGAGAGTGTGTAAGCTTTGGGCCACGACAAACAGGTTAGCATGTGAGACAGGTTCCTTTGTTGATTGGTTCTTTCTTCTGCTTAAGAAAACTCAGCAAAATATTACCTCTCGTGTATCTCTTGTATTGTGGAATATGTGGAAGCAAAGAAACACAAAGCTTTAGAATAAAAATCTCCTAACTGCAAAAGCTACGGTGTTCTCAGCTTATAGGTACCTTGATGACTGGAGGGCGGCAAGTGTTAAGTGTGAGTTTTGCATGTATTTTGGATATGGTTTTGACTAAAATGAGTTGATAAACATACATTAACATAGTAATAAGGGTTGTGTTCTCAATATTTGGAAAAGATATTACGCTTTGCTCGTTTTGCAGGAAAATAACGATGTTTAGAGCACTTTTGTGACAATTTGGAGCATTGCAGTATAGAACCCTTGTGAATTGTGCGATTACGCAAAGTAAGGAGCTGAACCGAGGAGAAATCAGCAGAACCGGGCAGAAAATGACCACGCACTGGCAGCCCGTGCATATGCGCATGGCCCGTGCGTCTGTTTAGGGGAAAATTGACAGCTTCGACTTGACGTACGGGCTGCCCGTGCGTCTGTGTTGGTTTTGATAGTTTCTTTTCATGTCAACTTAGGTTTGGTCCTACGAGGGTATAAATTGAGAGGAGGTGGGCCCAAACAAGGACACACATACTTTTACCCTAAAAACAGAGAAAAGAGCATCCTCCTTGGAGGAACCGGGAGCAAGGTCAAGATCGCATCCACGCTTGAGGATTGAAGATTGATTGAGAGATCCATCGATATTCCTAAGTTTTCCTTCTCCATTGTATTTTATTTTTCATCTAGTTGATATGGATTTGAACAATTTATCTATGAATTCTTCTTTTCCCATGTCTAGTTAAACATCTTGTGATTCCGGGGCTTGGAAGTAGGTTAATTACCTCTTGTTGGATGATTGATTTTAATTGAAGTTATTATTTCGAACTCTATTCGAGTACTTTGCTTTATGGTTTGTTTATCATTTGGCCAATGATTGGACATGTTTGATGTGTTGATTGATAATTCGAGAGATGAGTTTCAATACTAGATCTTGAGTATTTGACACGAATATTTTGCATGATTGAGAAGTCTGTGACTATTTGTGAGGATTTATTGATCATTATGCTTTTGGGAGTTGGTTATTCTATGTTGAGTAGAGATGCTAGCATAGGTAATCCAATCAACATGTTTATTTTGTGTCGAGAGAGAGAATAAATAAGTTGTGTGATCGTCTTATAGGGAAGATAGATAATAATATTGGCTTGATTGATCTGATAACAAGAGAGTGATTAACTGAAACCATAATCCTGGAATCCATCCATTTACTTGATCTTTTCACTCGTGATTCTTTGCTTTGTTAGTTATATGGTAGAATATTTTCTAGTTTTTATAATTCATCAACTACAATTCCATCGTCTAAATAAAAACACTGCTATTATAATCTCAATACTTAGTACATTAATTTATTAGTCCTTGTGGGATCTGTAAGTCCAAGCGGCTACGATAATCTAGAGAGAGGGGTGAATAGATTATCTCCATCTTTTCGATAACGCCCTCTTTTTCGAACCGAATTCTCAAAGACAATAATAAAGGTGCGGAATGTAAACAACACACGTCGATTTATAGAGGTTCAACCCACCTAGGGCCTAATCCTCTACCACCCCAGTATATCCGGGATGGATTTCAAAAAGAAAAAAGATTTTATTAATTTACCAAAAATTAATACAACACCAACTTACAACACCTTGAAGAGCACCACACTCTTCTTCAACACCACCTTTGAGATTACCACAATCTCTCTTGAAGATTACCACAATCTCCAATGGCACCTTGTGAAGATTACCACAATCTTCAACCTTGAAGAATACCAAATTCTTCAAAACCTCAACAAGAAGATTACCACAATCTTCTTACACCTAACACCTAGATCACCCAAGTGTGTTCTTACCACAAGAACACTCACAAGGATATCTTGTGTTGAATGATTACCCAAAAATCCAAGATTACAACTCGATAGTGAATTATACAATTGAGTGCATGTGTAATCAAGAATAGCCTAGACCTCAAGGATGTGAAAGTGAATAGCTAGGCCAATTACAACAAGAAATAAGACAATGTAAGAACAAGTGTATTCTTGAGTGTATCTTGTTGTGTTGTAGTTTTCTATCTTATTGTGTTGCTTCAATTCTTCCACTATTTATAGAAGATGTCTTGTACATGATAGGCTCCTCTTGGAGACATGAATTCTGTAAAAAATTGCAAGACAATTGAAGAAAAGAGCTGTTAGAAATCCATCCCACAAATTAAGGGAAAGTTGTCTGCTGTCAAACGGCCAGATTTTTGCTGTCAAACCATAGGGCGACCGGTCGCGCACAAATAGAAGTTTGAAACATAACGCAGCAATTTTACATGGGGCGACCGGTCGACGTAGGCTTCGACCGGTCACCCCATTGCTCGGCCGGTCGAGGAGACAAAAATGAGAAACATAAGTTTACATTCTACGAGGCGCCAGGCACCGGCCGCCCTAGAGGTCGACCGGCCGCCCTCATCGGCCGACCTCCGGTCGACCGTCGCCCCTCGATTTTTGTTCCGTCCCTTTTTTATGTTCCAAAACTCAACACAGTACGGGTTGCCCTATAGGAGGCGGCGACCGGTCGAGTCCGAAATATAAGTGTTGTCCAATTTTATATCGAAAATAAACTTCAAGAAATACTTCGAAAAATAGTAAAAATATTTTAAACCGATCGGGAGTATTAGGACAACATTCAGGGACATAGTTTTGATGTAAAAACATTTTGACATAAAATCATTAAAAGCGTTGTCCATTTTAGTTGAAAACAAACTTGAAGAAATACTCCGGAAAGTATTAAAACCATTTTAAATCATTTAGGAGTATTTGGACAACCTTAAAAAACATTGTTTTGGTATAAAAACAAAATCATCAAAATCATGATAAAACCATTTATCAAACAGGATCGACCTTACTCACCATAACTATTAACTAAGTCGTTCACTTGTGGTGAAGCTAAGAAGACGAACAAGTTTTTGGCACTGTTGTCGGGGACTAATTAAATTTTTAGTACTAATATTGCGATAAATAGTGTAATTTTTAATTTAGATATTTTTTCTTTTTCTTTTTATTTTGTTAGTTCTATTCCTATAGTTTGATTTGTTTCTTTTAGTTGGTCCAGATAGTGCATGAACACTCGCTCCAAGAGAAGAGAATTAGAACCGTTCATTCCGGAGGTTGAAGCATTCACCAGAAGAATAAGTGCAGCTACTAGACGAGCAGTAAGAAATCTAGATCAAACTATGGAGGATGTGAATGAGAACAATGGGAATAACAATCAGGTACCACAGCCAGAAGTACAGGCGGTCCAACAACAAGTGATTCATGATTACTTTCGCCCTCAAACAAATCGCAATTATGGTGGAATTGCCCATGTTCCGATTAATGCTAATAACTTCGAGCTGAAACCGACATTGATTTAGATGATTCAACAAAACCATTTTGGGGGATTTCTAACTGAGGATCCCAATTCTCATCTTGCACACTTCATGCAAATCTATAACACGATCAAGATGAATGGAGTGTCGGATGATGCTATATGTCTGCGCCTATTTCCTTTCTCTTTAAGGGATAAGGCGAGAAACTGGTTAGGCACATTGACTCAAGGGAGTGTTAATACCTGGGATAATTTGAGCCATAAATTCTTATTCAAATTTTTTCCACCAAGCAAAATACTGCAGCTCAAGAGCGAGATCACATAGTTCAGATAATTCGATTCAGAACCATTATACGAGGCCTGGGAGAGATTCAGAGACTTGTTGAGGAGGTGTCCTCAACATGGGTTCCCAGAGGATCAACAACTTTGTTTTTTCTACAATGGGTTGTTAGGACAAACGAGATCATTTGTGGACGCTGCAGCAGGAGGGGCTCTATTAGCAAAAATTTCACAAGATCCATTTAATTTGCTTGAGGAGATGGCGATGAACAGTTATCAATGGCCATTCGAGAGGAAAAACATCAAAATGGTAGCTGAAGTTTCTGACTCGGATCTGATCAAAGCATTAACAACTCAGGTGACTGCTTTGACGAATTAGTTAAATGTTTTGACTCAAGGGGCAAGGGAAAACGTGGCTGCAAATAATGTAGGAGTTCAGTAGGATCCTATGGAAGAGGATCATTATGTCAATAACCAAAATTTCAGCAATTTTTGGAATAATCCAATTCCTACTCATTATCATCCGGATTTGAGGAATCACGAAAAAATTTCATATACTAACACGAAGAATATGATTCAACCACTACCAGGCTTTAGTGTGACGAATGGAGTTATTAATGCAGAGGAAAAGCCATCTATGGAGGATTTTTTTGCTTCATTTATGAGTCAGACGAGTTCGTTTATAAATGAAACGAGGAACTGATTTAATAAAGATGAGGCTAAGCTAGATAAGATTGAGGTACATGTTGCGCAATTGGCTAACACTATGGGCTCACAAATGAAAAATCTAGAAACTCAGATTGGCCAGTTAGCTACGATAGTAGGTGGACAGCATCAGAAGAGCCAATTTTTTAGCAACATTGAAGTCAACCCGAAGGAATAGTGTAACGCCATTTGTCTGAGGAGTGGTACAGAATACGAGGGACTGAAGATTCTAGAAAATCGAGAAAATGCAAAAACATGCACGACCCATGCATGGGCGCATGGTCAGCCCGTGCGCATTCCAAAAAATAGAATTTTGACCGCTGTAAAAGAGGACACTATAACAAACGGCGAAAATTGAGGTTGAGGATGGAAACAAGGCACAAAAAGATGAACTAAAAGGGGCTGAGAAGCTTAAATCTTCTTCTAACTCTGATCTTTCAAAAGTTTCTATTCCACTTCCTTTTCCTCAACGCTTTCAAAAGAAAAAGTTAGATGCCCAACTTGCTAAATTTCTTGACATCTTTCAGAAACTCCATATTAACATACTTTTTGCAGACGCATTAGAGCAAATGCCCAACTATGCGAAGTTTCTAAAAGATGTGATGTCTAAAAAGCGAAAGATAACAGAATTTGAGACAGTAAATTTGACTGAGGAGTGCAGTGCCATCATTCAAAGAAAACTACCTCAAAAGCTCAAAGATCTGGGGAGTTTCACTATCCCTTGCGCAATAGGGGGTGTTTTCTTTAATAAAGCATCGTGTGATTTAGGTGCAAGTATTAACTTAATGCCCTTGTCCATTTTCAGGAAGCTCCTTGTCCATTTTCAGGAAGCTTGGATTGGGAGAGGTGAAGCCATCCACTGTCACTTTGCAGCTTGCGGATAGATCACTCACGTATCCTAAGGGAATCATAGAAGATGTGCTCGTAAAAGTCGATAAATTTATATTCCAAGTGGATTTCCTAGTGCTGGACATGGAGGAAGATCACGATGTCCAACTCATACTTGGACGTCCATTCCTAGCCACCGGAAAAGCCTTAATAGACGTGTAGAAGGGAGAACTCACATTACGGGTTAATGATGATCATGTATTATTATCTATTTATAAGGCTATGAAATCTCATGATAATGTAGAGAGCTGTAATTCCTTAGCAGTCGTTGATTCATGTATCAATGCTCAAGACTTGTGTGATTATGTTTGTGCTTTAGATCATGTACAAAAATTACCTAAAAGTGAGAAAGGCGAGGACATGGGAAAAAGCAGCGTCTCAGAAACAAGCACGGACCGTGCGTGTACGCATGGGTAACACCCTGTGCATGGTATGATAGACCGTGCGTCTCAGTCGATTCTGATCCCAGAACTTAAATCCTTGCCTGAAAACCTCAAGTATGCATTCCTAGGTGAAAACGACGCAAATATGACACATGAACTATGCGTGAAGCAGTCAATAGATGCATTTAAAAAGGATACTGTTAGATAAATATTTTTATCAAGATTTTGATGATTTTGTTTAAATGAGTTTTTATAGCAAAACAATGTTTATAAAAGTTGTCCAAATACTCCTAATTGATTTAAAATGTTTTTACTAATTTTTTTGGAGTATTTTTTGAAGTTTATTTTTGAAAAAAATCGGACAACATTTCAATTTGGAGGTCGACCGGTCGAGCAAACGGTCGACCGGTACCTGGAGAAATGAAAAATGAGAACAGAACACTCCAGACTTGAAAAACTGAAGAGGGGGACCGGTCCAGGGCAGGGCCGACCGGTCGCACCCTAGGGCGACCGGTCGGACCCCCCCTGACCGGTCGACCCCCCCTCTGAAAGGTACCTAGATCGCACTAATTCTGTCTAACGTTCAAAATTTTCTATAGGGTGACCGGTCGCCCTGTGTATTGTTTTGACAGCAAAATTTCTACCGTTGGAATCCTTATCAGCAAGATTTGCTTTTGATTTTTGTACAATATTTCTACATCTTGTGATCATCTTTTTGTAGACAAAAGTGAAGAAGGAGGAGCCTATGTCTATGAAGACTCTCCTATAAATAGAGGATGATTTGAAGACACAAGATACAACACACAAGCATACAATACAACAAGAAATCTGCAAAATTCTCAAAGCTTTCATTTTTACATTCTTGTTGTAATAGCCTAAGTTCTTGCACTTGCACAATCTTGAGGTCTAGGCTTTTTGTTCTTGATTACGCTTGCACTCAAAGTTTGTATACTTCATTTATTGAGTTGTAATCTTGAATTTTTCTATCATCCAAAACAAGATATCCTTGTTAGTGTTCTTGTGGTAAGAACACACTTGAGTGATCTTAGGTGTTGAAGAGTGCGGTACTCTTCATAGGTGTTGAAGGAAGATTGTGGTAATCTCCTTGAAGGTGTTGTAAGAAGATTGTGGTAATCTTCAAAGGTGGTGTTGTATTAATTATGGTAATTAATAAAATCTTTTTTTTTTCTTTTTGAAATCCACTTCGGATATACCGGGGTGGTAGTAGATTAGGCCCTAGGTGGGTTGAACTACTATAAATCATCGAGTGTTTTTTAATTTCCGCATTTACATTCTTGTCATTTACTTGTTCATTCGAAAAAGAGGGTGATTTGCGATAAATCGGCATAATCTATTCACCCCCTCTAGATTATCGTAGCCATTTGGACTAACAAGTGGTATCAAAGCCAAACTCTTTGGCTAGCTCGTTCCAAGTAAAGAGGAAAGATCCATGGCTACGAACGAAGCTTATCTCACCATTGGCGCCTCCACCAACAAGCCACCACTATTCGACGCCAACAACTACACGTTTTGGAAAGACCGTATGGAGTGCTTTCTACAAGGGTGCGGATTTGATATTTGGAATGTGGTTATTGAAGGAGTTGCTCAACCAACCAAAAAATTGGAGGATGGCACCACGACTCCCAAACCATTCAAGGAGTTTGATGAAAATGATAAGAAGGCTTTCTCTCTAAACGGTAAGGCCTTAAATATTTTACATTGCTCTCTTTACGCCACCGAGTATAATCGTATAAGAGGCATAAGGTCGGCACATGAAGTTTGGGAAAAATTAGAAACCATCTATGAGGGCACAAAGAAAGTGAAGCAAGCAAGAAAAACAATGCTTGTGTAAGACTTTGAAAATTTCAATATGCATGATGGTGAAAGCATATCAAAAATGGTGGAAAGGCTTGACAACATTGTCAATCCTCTTGTGGCTCTTGGAAAGGTAATCTCCGAAGAAGACAATGTGACCAAGGTATTGAACGCTCTTCCCGGCTCATGGTCCGAAAAGGTGACGGCTATCACGGAAGCACAAAATCTCGAGACACTCAAATTCGATGAGCTCATCGGGAACCTCCTCATCTAGGAAGTCTATCTCAAGGAGAGGAAAAATTCCAAACCATCCATCAATCAATCGGGTATGCAAAATATTCCTAAAGGTCTTGCATCTTCTTCTAATAATGCATACTATGATGTTGATGAGGATGATGAGGAGACGGCCGCACTTGTTCGTAAATTTGCAAAATTTGTGAATAAAAAAAGGCGAGAAAACCGAGAGACAACTCGTGTTTTAAATGCGGAAAATCCGGGCACTTCATAGCCAATTGCCCAAAACCCGAGGAGGAGGAACAAAAGAAGAAGAAGTATTTTCCGAAAAAGAAGGCTGTAAATGCGGAAGTCAAAACTTGGGATTAGCTACTTGAAACAACCTCCGGGGTTTGAAAATTTTTCTAGGCCTAATGATGTTTATAAACTTAAAAAGGCCTTGTATGGTTTGAAACAAGCACCCCGTGCATGGTATGATAAACTTAGCTCTTTTCTTTTGAAAAATGGTTTTACAAGAGGTAAAGTTGATACTACTCTCTTTGTTTTTGAAAAAGGGCAAGATTGCTTATTAGTGCAAATTTATGTTGATGATATTATTTTTGGTGCTACTAATGAATCCTTGTGCAAGAAATTTTCTAAGTTAATGCAAGGTGAATTTGAAATGAGTATGATGGGAGAGCTCAACTTCTTCCTTGGACTTCAAATTAAGCAATGCCAAGAAGGAATTTATATTTCACAATCAAAATATACAAAAGAGCTTTTGAAGAAGTTTGGCATTGAAGAAGGAAGAACCGTTGACCCCAATGGCAACAAACATCAAGATTGACAAAGATGAAAAAGGCAAGTCGGTTGATGAATCCAAATATCGAGGTATGATTGGGAGTTTACTTTATTTAACCGCAAGTAGACCGGATATTCTTCATGCCATATGCCTATGTGCTCGTTTTCAAAGCAATCCCAAAGAATCTCATATGAGTGTCGTTAAAAGGATTTTTCGATATTTGAAAGGCACTATTCAATATGGTTTATTTTATCCAAAGAATGAAAATTTTTCTCTTAAAGGTTATAGTGATTCGGATTATGCGGGAAATATTGACGATCGTAAAAGTACTTCCGGATCATGTCAATTTTTAGGCTATTGCCTAGTTTCTTGGTTTTCAAAGAAACAAAATTGTGTTTCACTTTCAACGGCCGAAGCCGAATATATTTCCGCGGCTTTTTGTTGAAATTGCTTTGGATGAAACAAACTTTAGCGGATTATAAATGTTCTTTTGAAAGTGTTCCTATCTTTTGTGATAGCATATCCACTATAAATATTGCTCAAAACTCGGTTCATCATAACTGTACTAAACATATTGAGATTCGACATCATTTTCTAAGGGATTGTGTTTCAAAATGAAAAATTGAGATATCTTTTGTTCCATCTCAAGGTCAATTGGCGGATATCTTTACAAAACCGCTATCTTACGAGACTTTTGCCTCAATACGAGCTCGGTTAGGCATAATGCATATTGAATAAGGTCTATGATTGCAATTTGCATGTTTTTAACACTTAGGGGTAAAAAATCGAAATTTTGGTGTAAAATTCGGACGAGTAAAAAACAGAATCGGTGTTCGTGCACCGGCCGACGGATGATCGCCGTCGGTCGACTGTGCACTGAGGACCGCCTCTCACCATCGACCATTCGCCCCTGCTGATTTCAGCCTTAAAAATGTTTCTGTCTTTTCAAACGTCATTTTGGCTATTTTCTTCCAAAATCGAACCCCTTCACATTTTTCACTCAAAATTCACTCAAAATGATTTTCTTCTTTTAAAATCTATATTTTTGAGTTTATGTAACTTATATTTCATCCATTTCATCCGACTTCTCCGATCAATTGGTAAGAATTTCTCCTTTTAATCTCAATTGGGTTGAACCCTTAAGAATGTGCTTGTATCTTGCTATTTTGATTAAATTCTTGTATTAGTATGTTGTATATGATGATTGTTGATAGATGAATGTTGTTGTATTGCAATTGGTGATGAATTTTTTTGGCTTAAACGAATTACAAAGGCGTTATATATCTCTTGTTTTATTTGACGCACGCAAGTGTTCGACAAAATATTTCTATGAAAAATTCATCACCTACGTGATTCTCTTGATTGGAAAAGTCTTATAAGTTTATAGAGATCATGTTTTATCAATAAAATGAGCTTTTGCAAATCAAATGAGCATATTTTCCCTTTTTATTTGGAATTTAAGCTTAAATTTTCAAAATGCTCGATAAAACGATTAAATTGCGCACTTTGATATAATTGTATGATGTTTTTATCGTGCTAACATTATTTTTGATGATTACAAAGGGTGAGAAATAGGAAAAATGCTCATACGCTCAAAGAAGCGAAAATAAGCTCGCAAGAAAAGCTATAAGCTAGGGCTCTTAAAAGCCAAAAGCTGTGAATAAAACTGAGTCCATGTGATGTATTATGGACTTTTATGCTTTACTAATGATGTCTTTATGACAGGGGGAGCATTTAAGCTCATGAAATTCAAGCTTTTAGCTTGTAGTTGTTTGCTTCTACTTATTTTTGTTATGCATGTTGATTGGGGGAGCTTGTGCAAAAATATTTTTTGAAAAATCTTTGCTCCTATCCTTGTGTGTTTTACTTATGGTAAATCATGCTTGTAATGGATTAATGTTTTAGACCGGAAAATATGTTTCGTTTCTAAAATCGACTTCCTAAAATTATTTTGGTTTGTAATCATCAAAAAGGGGGAGTTTGTTAGATAAATGTTTTTATCAAGATTTTGATGGTTTTTGTTAGATAAAAGTTTTGACACCCTAGGGCGACCGGTCGGACCCCCCCTGACCGGTCGACCCCCCTCTGAACGGTACCTGGATCGCACTAATTCTGTCTAACGTTCAAAATGTTTTATAGGGTGACCGGTCGCCCTGTGTATTGTTTTGACAGCAAAATTTCTACCGTTGGAATCCTTATCAGCAAGATTTGCTTTTGATTTTTGTACAATATTTCTAATCTTGTGATCCTCTTTTTGTAGAGAAAAGTGAAGAAGGAGGAGCCTATGTCTATGAAGACTCTCCTATAAATAGAGGATGATTTGAAGACACAAGATACAACACACAAGTATACAATACAACAAGAAATCTGCAAAATTCTCAAAGCTTTCATTTTTACATTCTTGTTGTAATAGCCTAAGTTCTTGCACTTGCACAATCTTGAGGTCTAGGCTTTTTGTTCTTGATTACACTTGCACTCAAAGTTTGTATACGTCATTTTTTGAGTTGTAATCTTGAATTTTTCTATCATCCAAAACAAGATATCCTTGTTAGTGTTCTTGTGGTAAGAACACACTTGGGTGATCTTAGGTGTTGAAGAGTGTGGTACTCTTCATAGGTGTTGAAGGAAGATTGTGGTAATCTCCTTGAAGGTGTTGTAAGAAGATTGTGATAATCTTCAAAGGTGGTGTTGTATTAATTGTGGTAATTAATAAAATCTTTTTTTTTTCTTTTTGAAATCCACTTCGGATATACTGGGGTGGTAGTAGATTAGGCCATAGGTGGGTTGAACTACTATAAATCATCGAGTATTGTTTAATTTCCGCATTTACATTCTTGTCATTTACTTGTTCATTCGAAAAAGAGGGCAATTTGCGATAAATCGGCATAATCTATTCACCCCCCCTCTAGATTATCGTAGCCACTTGGACTAACAGATACTAGTTTTTTGCGAGTTGAAAAGGCGGGGAGAAATGCACGAGGTTGTTATAGAGATCTCTCATTAGTGGACCACAACGTCGGATAGACGTCGAGGTCACTACCCACCACCGTCTTCTAGTGAGTTAATAAGTTGTCTCTACATTTCTTTTGAATTGATATTCTATCTTTTCACATGTGCACAATATAATTTCATTCAATGTTTGGGGGAAAGACAATTATTTTGATCTAAAGGGAAGTGGAGAGAGAGTTTTTTTGCATTTCATGTAGTTGCATGTAGAGCACTTAGGTTGCATTGCATTAGAAACATGTTTATAGTTTTAGCATATTTATTGCTTTCGTAGGGTCTTATGGAGTGAGTAAACTTTGGATTGATGTTGTGCAATGTGATTTGAGGGGTTATTTTGAAAAATTCTTGCATTATTTTGATTTGGGTGTTGAGTGTAAATTGATCAATATGATAATGGATGACATGGAGCATGTGGATATTGAAACATGGATTTTATGATTTGATTTACGGATATGCAAGCCTGTGAGCTTTTGAGCCTTTACTGCTTTCATTATATGCAGACTTGTTTGTTTGTTTTGAGTATATCATTCATGCGTTGTTAGAACTCTAGAACTTGCTTTGGTATCTCTGTCAAGACCACATGTTGTATGTAATTGTGAAAATGATTTAAGGCCATTTTTGTTTAGCCTTTCAATCCTTTAGCCTACCCAATGATATTTAATTCCCTAGTTAACCAATTTGAGCATATTGTCTTATTTTTTTGATAGCCACATTTTGAGCCTTGACTTGATATATCTTTTGTCCTAAACTTGAGCTTATAGCATTGAGTAAGTTAGTTGAATGATGATGAAATTGATGAAATCGATAATGTGGATGAATGTGCAAGAGTTGGTTTATGGGAACAAAAGAAAAGAAAAGAAAAAAGAATGATGAATGCTCATGAAAGAGTCGGAAAAAAAAATTGACTCTATGATTGGGTTTGCTATGAGTGAACTTGTAAGCTGGGTTTGTAATATGACTTGAAGAAGTTCAGTGTTGCCAAAGAAAAGGCTATGAAGAATTGATGTACAAAAAAAGGGGTGGTTTGAGAAGCTTAAGTTACGATTGAGTTCATTAGTTGGTGCTTTTTATATGGGATTTATTGATTTGACTGAGACTATGCTTACCATTCTATATGCTCGAGTTTGAGTCATTTTATCCATACTTTCCTACCCTAACCAAAAAGTCTTCATTACAACCAAATGACAAAGTCCTTTTTGATTCATGAATTGCATACACTTTAGTGGTGGAGATTTGGGACGATTCGCAGGCCTATAGTACTTCTTCATCATTGAATTAATTTGAGCGTAAACACGTCCCTTATACACTTGAGGAGAGATCATACACTTGACCAGTGAGATTCGTAAATTCAAAGTATTTGCCATGATTATATTGAAACGTGTTTTATATTAGATATTTGAAGCTTGATTGATTCATTACTTGATATACATGGATAAGCCACATGAGTTCTTGGTGTTGTTGTTCTTGATTGTGCACTTTTCATTCCTCCGACTCGTGTTTTGTTTGGCTTAAGTAGTATTGATTGGGACTGAACAATTTAAGTTCGGGGGTTTGTTAAGGGTTGACTAAAATGAGTTGATAAACATGCATTAACATAGTAATAAGGGTTATGTTCTCAATATTTGGAAAAGATATTATGCTTTGCTCGTTTTGCAGGAAAATAATGATGTTTAGAGCACTTTTGTGGCAATTTGGAGCATTGCAATATAGAACCCTTGTGAATTGTGCGATTACACAAGGTAAGAAGTTGAACCGAAAATAAATTAGCAGAACCGGGCGGAAAATGACCACGCACAGGCAGCCCGTGCATATGCGCATGACCCATGCATGAGGGTAAAGTAGGGCATGCAGTTCGACATTATGCACAGGCAGCCCGTGTGTATGTACATGGCCCGTGCGTCTATTCGGGGGAATATTGGCAACTTCGACTTGACGCACGGGCTGGCCATGCGCCTGTGCGGGTTTTGATAGTTTCTTTCTATGTCAACTTAGATTTGGTCCTACGAGAGTATAAATTGAGAGGAGGCGGAGCCAAATGAGGACACACATACTTTTACCCTAAGAACAGAGAAAAGAGCATCCTTCTTCAGGAGGAACCGGGAGAAAGGTCAAGATCACATCCACGCTTGAGGATTGAAGATTGATGGAGAGATCCATCGATATTCATGAGTTTTCCTTCTCTTCCCATGTCTGGATAAACATCTTGTGATTTCGGGGCTTGGGAGTAGGTTAATTACCTCTTGTTGGATGATTGATTTTAATTGAAGTTATTAATTTGAACCCTATTCGAGTACTTTGCTTTATGGTTTGTTTTATCATTTGGCTAAGATTGGGCATGTTTGATGTGTTGATTCATAATTCGAGATATGAGTTTCAATACTAGATCTTGAGTACTTGACACGAATATTTTGCATGATTGAGAAGTCTGTGACTATTTGTGAGGATTTATTGATCGTTATGCTTTTGGGAGTTGGTTATTCTATGTTGAGTAGAGATGCTAGCATAGGTAATCCAATCAACATATTTATTTTGTCTCGAGAGAGAGAATAAATAAGTTGTGTGATCGTCTTATAGGGAAGATAGATAATAACTTTGGCTTGATTGATCTGATAACAAGATAGTGATTAACTGAAACCATAACCCTGGAATCCATCCATTTACTTGATCTTTTCACTCGTGATTTTTTGCTTTGTTAGTTTTATGGTAGAATATTTTCTTAGTTTTATAATTTATCAACTACAATTCGATCGTCTAAACAAATATAGTACTATTATAATCTCAATACTTAGTACATTAATTTATTAGTCCTTGTGGGATCGACCTTGCTCACCATAACTATTAACTAAGCCATTCACTTGCGGTGAAGCTAAGAAATTAGGCGAACAACAAGAAGTAAGCATCAACAGTAGGAAGAACTCCTGGATTCAAACTGTGGGCTATGGCATATTCCCCCTGTCTTAATATAGAAATGCAATATGGACGCTACATTCGTCAAGGAGGAAAATAAGTATGGTCTATGGATGGTTATAAGGGATGATACTGGTAAATTCTTGGCCTGTAGAACATATTGCTTCTTTGGTAATATTACAGTCCTCGAAGGAGAAGGTAAGGGGATGTTAGAAGGGCTAAACTGGATTAGGAGTTTGAGACTCTCTAGAGTTGTGTTTGAATTGGATGCTAAAGGAGTGGTGGATGCTCTAAAGGGAGTTGAAGCTAATTGGTCCGAATTTGGGAAGATCATCCGAAGATGCAAGGTTATTTTAGATTATGAGCCTCATTTTATGGTTCAATACGTATGATGACAAGCAAACATAGTAGCTCACACTATTGCAAGGGCTTCTAGTGCTTATGCTATTGGATGGAGCCTTCGTCCTTTGTGGTTGCCCACATTGATAATATTTGTAATTCGTATGTTGCTTAATAAAGCTTCCTTTCGGGGAAAAAAAATAGGCGCATATAATTGAAGTAAAATGATTTGTTTAGGAAAATTGTGTTTGAATTGAAGACATGTGAATTTAAGAAAATAATAATTAAGAACTTCAAATAAATTCAATATCCAAATAAATATGGAATTAACCTAAGAAATAGATTAACTGGTTTATTATTATGCATTGGAAATCGTTGTTCTTCGACCTTCGAATGCATCATTCATTCCGAAGAATTATTAAAGAAGTACTTTGGAAGCAATGTACAGTCCAATGGAAGATTTTGCCGGCCTTTTTTTTATAAAGATTTTGCCTGTCTAGTTTTATTCTTAATCATATTTTTATGTTTAAATACTTTTAAGTTTAAATAAAATTTCTGAATAAATGTTTGAATAAATATAAAGTTTAGTAAAATCGTTGCATGTTATAATATCATTGTAGGTAGATATTTACCTATAGTATTTCTGTCGGTAAATTTAAGAACTACCGGTGATCTGTCGGCACAACTTGGGGGAAACAATATTTTTTATTCTGTAGATATTCTGTAGATAATGTAAAATTTAGTGACAAAATCATTTCTGTCGGTAACTGAAATTTACTTATAGTGTTTGGTAGGTGTATTTTCGGTTCTAATTTAGGCAAAAGAATTTTAAAAGAAAAATAATTAGTATTACTTATAAAAAGGGTTAATTTCAAACTGTACAATTGAGGTTTGACCTAATTACAAAATAACCCAGCTAACTTTTGAAATTACAAAACATACCCACAAGGTTTTATGTTGTCTAACAGTTACCCCATTCATAAACAAAATAATATTTCAAAACTCTCCTTCATATTTATAAAAATATTGCAGTTTACCCCTTAATTTTACTACTGAATCAAACCTTAGGGGTACTTTTTGTAATTCTGAAAGTTAGCTGGGTTTTTTTTAATTTGATCAAACCTCAAGGGTAGTTTTTGTAATTATCCCCTTATAAAAATGATCGATGAGATAAATATATTTTTAACGAATAAGAAAAATTAAAAAGAAACTTTTGAAAACGGAACCAAAATAGTAGTGGAACATAATAATTTTTCACAAGTAAAGTTATTTTCTCTCTTTGTTCATCTTAACCAAATTTACCCCTCCCAACACTAACCATCACTAAAAAAGGAAATGTGCCAATGAGTTCTTGTCCTAGTAGTAAGAAAGAGGCCCTAATAACCTTGTGAATTTGGATTCAAGTTACATCGGGCACATCTCATTTGTTTGACCAATCAACAATATTGGCTTGCTTTTTGATGTTGCTTTTTAGGCCAGATCACTCCAAGTCAATGGAGTTGACGAAATCCTTCTTCCTGACGGGGAGGTCTTCAAGTCTTCTTCTCTGAGAGCTAGAAATCCTTTGACTGGGAACTTACCTGCACATACGTGCAAACGTTAGAAGGCCCCGGGGGTTGTCCAAGGGAAGCCCCTCTGACGCTCAAGTCAGCATGGTGAACGAGAGAATAAAACAGTAAACGAATACTGAATTAAAATGCGTATGAAAATTCTAAATTAATTAACTTACAGATGATTATAAGTGACCTTTTTATACCTAGGATATGGGCCCCGTGGGCCGTGTAAGAGAATTCGGGCTATGGGCAGTCTGCGTAGGAGTAATTGGCCTCTGGGCCAGTTTTGGACATATTTGGGCCGGGTTATTTTTGTTAGATAAATGTTTTTATCATGATTTTGTTGATTTCGTTCAAATGAGTTTTTATACCAAAACAATGTCCCTAAATGTTGTCCCAACACTTCCGATCAATCTAAAATGTTTTTACTATTTTTTGGAGTATTTCTTGAAGTTTATATTCGATTTAAAATTGGACAACACTTTTGTTTCAGTTCGACCAGTCGCCCTATAGGGCAACCCGCACTGAGTTGAGTCTTGAAACAGAAAATGGGACGTAAGAGAAAATAGGGAGGGCGGCCAGGTGAGGTGGCGGCGCAAACCTGGCCGACCACCGGGCGGCGGCGACGGGAGTGCCCTCTCAAATGCAGACTTCTCTGTTTTGATTTTCTATCAACCCCAACCGGTCAAGACCAAGGGCGACCGGTCGAACCCCCCTTCGACCGGTCCCCCTGTGTAAAAATTCGCAGAATTCAATTTCAATCTTATCTCTGTGCGACCGGTCGAACCCCCTGTTTATCAGCAAACTATCCGTTGCATTTTGCATGACTTTTCCCTATTTTGTGGGATTGATTTCTAACACTATATTGATGATTTTAAATGGTTTTTTTGCAAAGCAAATCACTCCCCAAGGAGGAGCCAATGTCTGGAAATCAAAGCCAAGACCTCTCCTATAAATAGAGGCTTCATTCAAACAACAAGATACAACACTCCATACAAGCAAAGAGCAAACAAAGCAAACACTTTCATATATCTTGTTGTATTAGCCTTAGCACTTTCACTTGCACAAATTTGAGGTCTAGGCTTTCAATTCTTGATTACACTTGTACTCATATTGTATCAATCATTATTGAGTTGTAATCTTGATTTTGGTCATCATTCAACACAAGACATCCTTGTGAGTATTCTTGTGGTAAGAATACACTTGGGTGATCTAGGTGATAGGTGTTTGAAGGTTGTGGTAATCTTCAAAGGTGTTGTAAGAGGATTGTGGTAATCCTCAAGGTGGTGTAAGAGGGTTGTGGTAATCCTCAAGGTGTTGTATTAATTTTTGGTAAATTAATAATATCTTTTTTTTTTTGAAATCCATCCAGGATATCTTTGGGGTGGTAGAGGATTAGGCCCTAGGTGGGTTGAACCTCTTTAAATCGACGAGTGTTGTTTAATTTCCGCATTTACATTCTCGTCTTTGTTTGATTATTCGAAAAAAGAGGGCAAAATCTGAAAAACCGAGATAATCTATTCACCCCCTCTAGATTATCGTAGCCACTTGGACTAACAAGTGGTATCAAAGCCAAACTCTTTGGCTAGCTCGTTCGAGTAAAGAGGAAAGATCCATGGCTACGAATGACGCTTATCTCACCACCGGCGCCTCCACCAACAAGCCACCATTGTTCGACGCCAACAACTACGCATTTTGGAAAGACCGTATGGAGTGCTTTCTACAAGGGTGCGGGTTTGACATATGGAATGTGGTTATTGAAGGAGTTGATCAACCAACAAAAAAATGGAGGATGGCACCTCGGCTCCTAAACCTTTCAAGGAGTTCGATGAAAATGATAAGAAGGCTTTCTCTCTAAACGGTAAGGCCTTAAATATTTTGCATTGCTCACTTACCGCCACCGAGGACAATCGCATACGAGGCATAAGGTCGGCACATGAGGTTTGGGAAAAATTGGAGACTATATATGAAGGGACAAAGAAGGTCAAGCAAGCTAGAAAGACCATGCTTGTTAAAGACTTTGAAAACTTTAACATGTATGATGGTGAAAGCATCTCCAAGATGGTGGAAAGGCTTGACAACATTGTCAATCCTCTTGTGGCCCTCGGTAAAGTCATCTCCGAAGAAGACAAAGTGACTAAGGTATTGAATTCTCATCTTTGTTTGATTATTCGAAAAAGAGGGCAAAATCTGAAAAACCGAGATAATCTATTCACCCCCCCTCTAGATTATCGTAGCCACTTGGACTAACAATTTTATTAATATCACATTGGGCAATTAATATTAAATAAATATATAAAATAAATTATATATTAATTAATTAAATATCATTTTTCCCCCAATATAAGCCCCTCAGCTTCGGTGTTACATATGGATGAAGCTGTGAGGGAGCTAATCCGGTGTAGGAATATCTGGCTTGTCTTGTCATATATCTTGTCTTGCCTTTGGAGAATCTTTAACCACTTTTTGATAAGGACACTTGGAGGGTGACCTTATGACCATGTCTTCCAAAGGTAATATTTCTCTCTCTACTCTTTAACTTTGAATTTTTTTGTTTTGTAGAAGACTTAGAAAATTTCTTGAAAGTTGAAGTGAGAGTTGAGGTGAGAGCCCATGGAGAGTTGGAGTGATGAGAGGAGTATGTCGAGCACAGAGAGAGATTAGAGCTTCATGGGCGGAAGAGTGGGCCCTGGGGTGCCTCCCCGTAGTGGGCAAAGGTGCCCCTGGCCCGTTTTCCTTCGCGATTTTCCCCACCTTCTCCGAGTTTTTGTATATTTCAAGTCGGGTTCTGGTTTCCGGTCCTTCTTCTATTCCGCTCGGAGGTCGGGGTGTCACCTGGCATTCAGTTTCTGGTTCTGTCATTCCATTTTTCATCTTTTTCCATGGAGTTTGATATTCCTCCTCTCGCTCCAGAGTTAAGTTTTTATGGCGAAGGAGAAGTAGAGCTTGAGCCGGATTCCAGCACAAGTGATGAATCCCGAGGCGGAGTCCGAGGAAGATAGTCCCGAAGAAGTCTATCGCCCTAAATATAAACATAGGCCTCCTCCCAGGAGTCGAGCAGTTGTCCTGGAAAAGAAAAAGACCAAAGGAAAGTCTGCTACTGGCGGGAGCTCGAGTGCCCCGCCCCGGAGTGACAGGCCACACTTTCTTCGTCAAGATAGTGATTGGCGCCCAGGCTCGCGCTCTAGTGACTGTGTAGATGTTGTCCGGCTCCTCGTCCTCCTTCAGGCTTTTCTAGAGGGAAGAGGCCAAGGATGGAGTGTGGGGTTGCCGCTTCCGAGACTGTTGGTCCCCAAGCTATCTTCTCTGGCAGAGTGAACCATCGTGAGGGGATCTAGTCCCATTGGTACTACACATATTCTGGCTTAGGCTACGCCAGTACGAGAGGAGCGTTGTCGGGAGATGATCAGTCCCATCTTGGGTCTCTATCTTTCAAGGACATCGAGACTCACCTTTGCGGGAATATTGCTCGGGTAAGCTCTCGTGGTTGCTTTACATCTTCATTCTTCATTCTTTGTCTTTTCACTTGGTTAAGACTTGTACAAATTTCTTTGTAGATTCTAAACCTCGCAGCGGCTTTGAACCATCGAGGCGAGGTGATGGAGGCAGAGAACCATCAGCTTTGGGGTGAGATGAAGGCTCTTAAGGTAGAAGCTAGCGATCATAAGTGTGAGATGTCAAATTTGTCTAAGCATTACACCCGAGCGAAGAGTCAGCTTGCCCATGAAACTGAGACATGTGAGTTATTCTTCGTGTCTCCCACTAGTGTTGAGTTGTTGGCCAAGGAGAGGTACAGTTCAGTTGAGGCCTACAAGGGTTCCTTGTCCTATCGTTCGGACATGATGAGAGAGTCATGCTCCTACTATTATAAGGTGGTGCGCCATTGCCAGAGACTTCTACGACAGAGTGGAAAAGCTTCTAGTGAGGTGATAGGCATCCTTGACTGTAACATTTTTGATGAAGAGGAGGATGAGGAGGTTGAGGCTTTGCAGGATCTTCCCGACGTTGTTGGCGGTGATGGAGATGAGCCTCGAGAGATTGATGCCACTGATAGAGATGAGGCGCCCCCTGCTTGAGTAGTGATAGTTATTTTTCGGCCTAGATGGCCTTTGACTCCTAACCACCTGTTTAGGGTTTGTTTTTTGCACTTGGATATTTCTTGCTTTCTCTTTTCGTTTTGAGATGTTTGTTTGACCTATGGTGCCAGATGATATTCCGTTGCACTTACGCTATGTGGATGCTTTTCCTTATGCATATTTGCTTTTTTCTTTTGTCATGCTTTACTTGTATGATTTGCATGTGACTTCTTGTGGGAGACTTGTTTATTTTCCACTTTGAGGTAGATTTTTGCCTTCAAATGGAAGTTTCAATTTCTTCAGAATGGCCGGAGATATTTGTGTTTGAAGTTAATGTAAACCGTTCTGAAGCCCCCTCAGGGCGCCCTTCCGAAGCCCAATTGGAGCTTGGAGAGGGCGCCCTTATGGAGCTTGGAAGGGGAACCCTTCTGGAGCTCTTTTTTGGCTCTTGATTTACCACTTTTGATCTCTTCCCCCAGGTGTTAGAGTTTTTTGCCTTCATCGCTAGGGAATATTATTTCGTGGGGTGCCCTTCCGAAGCCCGGAGTAGGTCCCCTCATAGAGTTCGTGGGCATTGATACGTGTAAAATATGCGTGCATTTAAGGTCTTATTGTGATATGTAATTGATGCATTTGCATGTATATTTAGTGTGTTTTACTTGGTTTGCTTTGTTGGGCGTGATATTGCGTACTCTTGTGAATTTCACAGAAAATGAAGCTAAATTGGACAAAATGTGATAGCATGTTTTTAAGGATATGTCAAAATACAAGGTACCAGAAAAGACATGAAGGAAAGAAGCATAGACGGTCAAGCAAAAGGGAATTTCTTTCGAAAACGTCCAAACGTGCCAACAATTCTCAACAATGGCATGGTTTAGTAATTTAGCCATAACCTTCTCTAACTGTGTGAAATCACATGGCCCGTGTGATCTGTCTGCAGCTGATTTTGAGTCCTAATCCCGTCAGAACTCTACCAGTGATATCTCAAAGCACCTATATAAGGGGGACCAAATCCTGAACGAATTTTGATCATTGAGCATCATTCATACAATATACAACACATCAAAATACACATGATTACACAGATCAAAGGTCTTCTGAGAGAGGAGGGCTAGGTTACGAAGAACACCATAAGGCCTTTCACATCTACGGAAGCACAAGAGTTTCGAAGGCTTGAAAGGAGGATGCATCCTGACAAGAAGGGGTTTTCTTTCTTAGTTTAGATCTCTTGACTATACTTAAACAATGTCACAATGTTGATTTCAAGTTTGTCTATGAATTTGTTATCAATGTTTGGCTAATCTTTTGGATCCTAGGGCATAATCAAAACTCGGGATTCATGTTAAATTTTGATTGATTGTTTTCTTAATTGATTCATGTGTTTTATTTTATGAATTCGAGTGCTTATTCTTAATTGTTGATTATTTGGCCAATAATTTGCATGTCCTACATGTTAGTCCATAATCCGGGAGGTGAGTTCTAGAAAGATGAAAATCGAATTCAGACATAAACAGGGTAATATATCAGCAGACTACTTCTGTTTGTGGGGAGTATTTCAATTCAAAGATCTGTTGGGAGTTAATAATAGTTGTGATGAATCGGGAAACCTCAATTACTATTAATCTACTGTTTATGCAACACCCGGGAGGGGGAATAAACTAGTTTAGGAATTGAGCCTAAAGAAACACATGAATTGGTTTTGAAACATTAATTGGATTTAATATTAAAGAAGTATGTTGAGATTATGTGCCTAGGGTTGATTTCGTATTTAATAAAAATACTTGTGGAGTTCGAACTTATTTCTTTTATTTTTAATTTTTGATTCTTTTTATAAAACTCATGATATTCGATTGCTTCAATAAAATTGGAATACGATGTTATTATAGCCTAAGTATTTCGTATTTAATCCCTGAAGAATATGACCTTGTTTGCTATTATTCTATAAACTACACTGTACACTTGCAGTAGTAAGATCCAAACAATTTTTTGGCGAACAAGTTTTTGGCGCCGTTGCCGGGGATTGAAAGATTCTACTTAGATATAATAATAAGTAGTTCAATCTTAATTGAAGCAAAATTTTTGTTAATATTTTTTCTTTTTTATTTATTTTTATTTTTTGTAAATATTTTTTTACGATTGTTTTTTTTTGTAAATATTTTTTTTATTTTTATCGATTTTCTTTTGTATTTTTTTTATTTTTGATTTTTGTAATTTTTTTATATTCGATTTTTTCCTTCTTTTGTAAATAATTTTTTATTGCTTTGTTTCTAACATCGTTTTTGTTGAATGCGAGACTGAAATATTTGGAGACATAAGTAGCCCAAATCGTTACTGCAGTGGAAGACCAACATTAAAAGGGCAAATTCCCACACGATACTGAACTTAATCCGAGAAAATAGTACAACACCATTTGTTTGATGGATGGTACAGAATATGAAGGCTCAAGGATTTCAACCGATACAGTTCAGCGATAGTGATGTTAGAAATCGGAAGATCTGGTGAAGACGTAAAACTTAGCACTTTGTAGAAGGCAACCTAAGAGGCATCGCGACAAACTCGGGGTTGAAAAAAACATGGCAGACGCACACGGGCGTGTGAACGCACACGACCTGATCGTGCCATCTGCTCCTCCAAGTTTCAAATTTGACGGACAAGCTACCGGCTTCACTAGAACGATCCAGGTAAGTACTTTTTATGGATTCCGCTTTCTTTTGATAATTTCCTCACATGTTCAGGATGAAGCATATTTTAAGTTTGGGGGAGTTGTAAAGAATGCGTAAATTAGTAGTGTTGCATTATTGCATTGCATTTAGGATTGCATGTAGAGCATATAAAAATTTGCATAAAATTTTTAAAATAAATATATTTTTCAATTTTATTGTTTTTATTTTAGTATGTTTATCGCTTTAGCAAGTTTAATCGCTTTTGTGTGATATGTGATCAAGATTTCGAAAGAGTACAAAAAGATTATGTATGATTTTATTATGAGCATTTGATTTTACGAGATGACATATTTTTGTGAATAATGCGATGAATGGTTGATGAGATGTCTTTTATTTTTTTGGCATTAGTTGAGAAAATTGGGTATTTGAGCATATTGCGAAAAATAAGCATGTGAGCTTTTGTGCCTTTAACTGCTTTATCTTATGCAGTCTTATTTTTTTTCTTGAGTGTGTCATTCATGATTGCTAGAACTCTAGAACTTGTTTTGGTATCTTCATTGAAGCCATGTGTGTGTGCAATTTTTGAAAATGATTTAAGGTCATCTTTGTTTCGCCTACTTAGCCTAAAAAGTCTACTTATGAACTCATGATTCCCTAGTTAGCCACTTTGAGCCTTAACTTTTTATTGTTAGCCACATTTTTTTTATCTTTAAAATTGAAAAAATAGTTTTTATCCCTAGAATTACTTGAGCTTATAGAAGATGAATAGTTTGGGGGAGATATGATGAAATTGTGAAAAAGAGGGAAAGTTGGCAAAAGAAAGAGGGATGAGCAACGTCTAGGTAAATGAAAGAATAATGAAGCTCAAAAAAATAAAAAAAAAATCTCTGAAAAGAAAGAGAGAAAATCGAGCCAAAGAAAGAAAAGAAAAGAAAAGAAAAATTCTGAAAATTTTGAAAAATTGAGAGTTTGAGGCTAAAGAAGAAAAGAAAAAAGCAAAAAGGCCTAAGAATGGAAAAGGAGAAAAGAGGGTGGAGTTGAGTTGAAAAAAAAAATATCTTGAAAGAATAATTTTTAGACGAAATTGAGTTGGTGAGTTACAAGTCTGTGTGCTTATATTTATTTGCTCGAGCCAAGTAACTTAATTCAAATTTTCGCTACCCTGGCCAAAGAGCCTACATTACAACCAAATGAAAGTCATTTTTGATTCTTAAATTGTGCACACAAAAGTGGTAGAGATATTAGACGATTTGCAAGCCTATGGTAGTTCTACATTCATTGAATTGAGTCGAGAGTAAACACTTCCCATACACTTTGAGAGATGAGTGATACACTACTTACTTGTGAGTAGCGATGTCGAGTACCCGAGATAGTATTGATTATGCCGGACTTGTGATTGATGACTTCTTGATAATGAATTTCATTAATTACATAGCTATGGAGTCAAATGAGATTAAATGTTTATAGTGTTCTTGTGTGTTCTTTGTATCCCGTGATTTTATTTTTCCGAATTTGCTCGAGGACGAGCAATGGTTTAAGTTTGGGGGATTTTGATACATGTAAAATATGTGTGCATTTAAGGGCTTATTTTGATATATAATTGATTCATTTGCATATATATTTAATGTGTTTTACTTGGTTTCCTTTGTTGGCCGTGATACTGCGTACTCTTGTGAGTTTTGCAGAAAATAGAGCTAAATTGGACAAAAAGTGATAGCATGTTTCAAAGAATATGTCAAAATACAAGGTTCGAGCAAATACGTGAAGGAAAGAAGCATGAATGTTCACTTGGTTTTATACCATTGATTTGGGCTTCCGATACTAGAGTTTTGTGTTGTTTTTGAGTATTTTGAGTCGTTTTTGTTATATCTCATAGGTTAGGCATTAATTTCCATTGTTTCGAGTCATTTGAGGGGTCAAGTCATGTTGAGAGCCAATTATATTGAGTTTATAGTCATATTAATGAATCGCGTACCAAAAGAAGTGTAAACGATCAAACAACGAGAGATTGATTTGAAGAAACGTCCAAATGCGTATGAAATTTCCATCACTGGCAGGGTTTCGTATTTTGGTCATAACTCTCTCTACAAAATTGATATTGAGGTGATTCAAGTGGCTATGGAAAGCTAAGAGATAGAGCTACAACTTTTATGAAGGTCTCAAAAACAAATTCGGACATTTGGTAGGCGAAAAAAGCGGGCGGGCGCTGCAGCGCTCGTCAGGCGCTGCAGCGCCCGTGACAGGCCAAAACACTCCAAAATTCACGTTGGCGCTGCAGCGCCAACGCCAGCGCTGCAGCGCCCCGTCGGCATTTTTTTAGGTGAAATTGCTGGGCGCCGCAGCGCCCAGCTCGGGCGCCGCAGCGCCCGGGGCGGAAATTTCTATGTTCACCTACCCTCTTTCTTGGACTTTTGTGGGACTATAAATAGAAGCTTTGGGGCTTGAAATTGGGCATCTTGGAACCCTTGGAAGACAATAAAAACAGCTACAAGACAAGGAAGAAGGATTTGAGCACTTTGAGAAGAATTTGGAGAAGAAGATTGGAGGCTTCTATCATCTAGAAATAGAGAAGATCCCTCAACTCTTGTTCTTATTTTGTTGCTTTCTTCATATCTTGTAAGATGTATTGTTGTATTTTCATGGATTCATTTTCTTTAATCATGAGCTAAACACTATAATTCTAGAGGATTGATGTAATCTATGTTTGAACTTATGTTTTGAGATTGTGGTTTGTCAATCTAGATATATCAATTTATTTGTGCTATTTGGATCTATTGCTTCTAAATTACTTGATCAATAATTTAGAATGTTTGGTGTATTTGATTTGACACTTGAGAGAGGTAATTGAATACATGACCTTGGAATAGCATAACCTAGGATTTCATAGAATTGAGAGATTTGTGAATCCTTTGAAGTCATTTATCAAGATTCATAGCTTTTATTGAGATTTTGATTGGTGATTTTTATAGAGATATTGATTTCCCAATTGAATCTAAAATCATTGACACTTGAGAAAGGGAATGATTATTGTAGAAATCTTGACTTATAAATTGATAATTGATGATTGATAAACCATATTGACAACATAAGGGATAACTAGATTCATCACACCTCTAGAATTCATTCTCCCATAGATTTAGATGTTTATATTTTGATTAGTTATATCTAGTTTTTTTTATTTATAAATTGAGACATCCACCTATTATTGATCTGTCAAATATAACGTAGGTAATTTATACTTGGTACTTATACACGCATTCCCTGTGGATACGACAACCCTACTCATATCACTATATTAAAACTTGACACCGTAGACTTGCGGTTAGAAAAATCTCTAACAATGAACGATCAAACAAAAAGGGAATTTCTTTCGAAAACGTCCAAACGCGCCAACAATTCTCAATACTAGCAGGGTTTAGTAATTTGGCCATCACTTTCTATACAAAATTGATATTGAGCTGATTCAAGTGGCTATGGAAAGCGAAGAGAAAGATCTACAAATATTATGAAGACCCCAGGAGCAAATTCGCATGTTTTATAAGTCACACAACAGTGTGAAATGCTTTAGCGATTTTCAGAGACAAAACCAAGTCACACGGTCTGGCCGTGTAGACCAACACGACCGTGTGGGGTTGCCGTGTGAAACCACACAGACCCTGCGATCTGTCTGCGGCTGATTTTGAGTCCTAATCCTGTCAGAACTCTACCAGTGATCTCTCAAAGCACCTATATAAGGGGTACCAAGGCCTGAACGAATTTTGATCATTGAACATCATTCATACAACATACAACACACTAAAATACACATGATTACACAGATCAAAGGTCTTCTTAGAGATGAGGACTAGGTTACGAAGAACACCATAAGGCCTTTCACATCTGCGGAAGCACAGGAGTTTCGAAGGCTTGGATGGAGGATCCATCCTGACAAGAAAGGGTTTTCCTTCTTAGTTTAGATCTCTTGTATGTACTTAAACGATGTCACAATGTTGATTTCAAGTTTGTCTATGAATTTGTTATCAATGTTTGGCTGATCTTTTGGATCCTAGGGCATAATCAAAACTGTGGATTCATGTTAAATCTTGATTGATTGTTTTCTTAATTGATTCATGTGTTCTATTTTATGAATCCAAGTGCTTATTCTTAATTGTTGATTATTAGGCCAATAATTTGCATGTCATACTTGTTAGTCATATTTTCCAGTCATAAATAGGGTAATGTATTGGGAGACTACTTCTGTTTGCAGGAACTATTTTAATTCAAAGATATGTTGGGAGTTAATAATAGTTGTGATGCATCGGAAGACCACAATTACTATCAATCTACTGTTTATGCGCCACCTAGGAGGGGGAATAAACTAGTTTAGGAATTGAACCCATAGAAACACATGAATTGGTTTTGAAACATGAATTAGATTTAATATTGAATAAGCATGCTGAGATTATGTGCCTAGGGTTGCTTTCGTATTTGTTGAAAATACTTGTGGAGTTCGAACTTATTTCTTTTATTTTAATTTTCGATTCTTTTTATAAAACTTTTGAAATTCAGTTGCTTCAATAAAATTGGAATACGATGTAATTATAGCCTAAGCATTTCGTATTCAATCCCTGAGGAATAGAACATTTTTTGCCATTATTCTTGTAGTAGTAAGATCCAAATAATTTTTTGGCGAACAGGCTTCTTCCCGGAGTCCGGAGGAGGTGCCCTTTTGGAGCTTCCTTCATAGTTTCTCTTTAGCACTTTGATCTCTTCTCCACATGTGTTCGCTTTTTCGCCTTCTTTTCTTTGCACATTTTCATCATGGAGAAAAATTCGCAAGGACTCTTGCGAGGAGGCCCCTTCATCCTGGGTCTTAGCAAGAGGAGGAAATTTATTACTAGGACCCCCTTGTGAGGAGGCCCCTCCCATCTAGGGTCTTAGCCGGAAGGGGTCTTACTACTTGGGGTCTCAGTCGGATGATGTCTTTCCCTCCGAGGTCTTAGCCGGAGGAGGTGAATTACTAAGAACCCCATAAGGAGGTCCTCCCATCCGGGGTCTTAGCCGGAAGGGGTCTTCCCACCCGGGGTCTTAGCCGGGTGAGGTCTTTCCCTCCGAGTCTTAGCCAGAGGAAGTGAATTACTAGGACCCCCGTGAGGAGGCCCCTACCATCCGGGGTCTTAGCCGGAAGGGGTCTTCCTAACTGGGGTCTTAGCTAGGTGAGTTCTCCTGCTCTGGGGTCTTAATCGGAGGAGGTTATTTATGAGGACACCCGTGATGAGGCCCCTCCCATCCGGGGCTTTAGCCAGAAAGATTGGGTTTGTTGGGGAGAGCACCCAAATGGTCACTGAACCTGGCCATACGTGGCCATTAACTGCATTCACAACATCAAAGTAGAATTATAAAAGTACTTTTATTCATTATAATGATAGAGTTTTATGCCTTGTGGGTGGAAACAAAACTGAAATGTAAATAAATGTTTAACGTCTCTTGGGCGGAAATAAACTAGAAATAAATAAAAAATATTAAGGCCCCTGGAAGGCCAAGGAGAACTGGTGTCGGCGGAAGCTAAGGAGACTGCAACTTTCATGGAGGTGTGATGCCTTTGCTGGTTGGCTAGGAGAATTCACTTTGTCTTAAGTGTCGTCAGTTAATGTTTCCGGATAGTCCCTATGTCCCAAGTAGTGCTGCATATCTCGTACTCCTTGGCGAGTCTCGGCTGGAGAGGCAGAGCGGATAAAGTGATCCAAGACCAATCCATGAGGTGTTGTCCGAAGTCCGGGTTGCGAGGGTAAGGCATTTCCACAGTGATGAGTCAGACTGTCCTCCTTGTGTGATGTATGGCGTCCCCTGCTGCTATCTTTCTAGGTCTGATCGTGATCCGGGTAATCACGTACTTTTATCGGTGGCCTCTCCGAATTAGCTTTTCGATGGCGAACCTCAACTGGATGCAAGTCTCAGTTGTGTATCCCCTATCATAATGGAAGTAACACAAATGTTTGGACTGACATCGTCCGAAACTATCTCTCATCTCCCGGGACAGTTCTATGATTCTCTATCTCCGAGCGGTGGCTATTATCTCCAATAACGGTGCATTTAAGGGAATTGTTAGTTGTCCCAAGTTCCTTTTGCGGCTTTGAGGCTGATTCTTAGCTCCCTCTTCGACCTTACGCTTGTTCCTTCGTGGTGTCTTCATTGCTTCATCACCCCCGCCGGGTGCTCTGCTGTAGTGGACGATTTTTCCTAGAGTGGGGAGAGATCCTTCTTTTGACATGCCCTGAACACTCTTTTGGAGGGTGACACGTTGTTGAATCCTCGTCAAATTATCTTGTTGGATGTTGGTGACTTCATTTACAGCTTCCACGAGTTGTCCCATGAAATTGCGGACAGGTTCTCCCACCTTACGCTGAAATAGGTTTGTGATGGTCTCATGGTTTTCTTTGTTGACGAAAAATTATTACACGAAAGCCTCCGCGAACTTGTGCATCATGGTGATGGAGTCCTCCAGGGGCTGATCGAACCAAGTCAGGGCTTGCTTGGTCATGGTATTTAGAAAGGATCTGCAGTAGGCAACATCCGTCATCTCGTAGAGAACTGCCTCATCATAGAATTTGTTCAAATGCTCCTGAGGATCTCCAGTTTCATCATATTCGGGAGATTAGATGTCCCAATTCTCAGGGGTAGCTATTCCGTCAGGATAGCAGGACTCAATGGACTCCCTTTCTTCGAAGTGGTAGCTTGTGAATGAGTATGACTGGGATGTGTTATTTGGGACTCTCCAGCTACTGCCGACTCTTCTTGGCTCTAGTTGCATACTTCATCTCTTTTTCCTTATCCTTCTAGGTCAAGGTCTTCAATAGCGGGCGGAGCCCGGGATAGTGCTCCCATGGCTTCGACCACAGCTTGATGCCTCAAGGCATTCCGTGCAGCTTCTTTTAGCAGGGTTCGGAGAGTTTCTTTGGTTAGACGAATTTCTTCACTAGGTGGAGCGCCTCCGGAGGGATGCGGCGGCGCCCTTCTTTCTGGCAGGAGAGGTGGCGTCCTTCTGGTGGAAAGGTCGCTAGCCTCTCGCCGTCTTGGTGGTCTTTCTTCTTGCTGGTCTCTCGCGCCATGGCCTGCAACTTGAAATCCGACTTCATGTGCTAGCGATCAAGTTTGCATCTTTGTGTACTTTGGCTTGTTTCCACAGACGGTGTCAAAATGATGCTGCTTTTTAGGGCAGATCACTCCAAGTCAATGGGGTTGATGAAATTCTTCTTCCCGAGGGGGACGTCTTCAAGTCTTCTTCTTCGAGAGCTGAAAAATTCTTTGACTGGGAACTTGCATGTACACACGCGCAAATGTTAGAGGGTCCTGAGGTTGGCCCAACGAAGCCCCTCCGATGCTCAAGTCAGCACGGTGAACGAGAGAATAAAACAGTAAACGAATGCTGAATTAAATGCGTAGGAGAATTCTGAATTAATTAACTTACAGATGAATAGGAGAGACCTTTTTATCCTGGGAGATGGGCCCCGTGGGCCGTGTAGGAGAATTCGGCCTATGGGTCAGTCCACGTAGGATTAATCGGCCTATAGGCTAGTCCCGCACACCTTTGGGCCGGGTTATTTTATAAAGAGCCCATTGGGCAATTAATATTAAATAAATATAAATTGAATTATATATTAATTAATTAAATATCGTTTTTGCCCTCAACACTTCCAACGGCGGGTTGGAAGTTCGAATACACTGGAAACTGGTGGCTTCTTGGGGGGACACTAGAAGGGGACAATGGACATAAAAGCCTTGTTGAAAACTTGAGCCTAATTGAGGCACATCCCGAGATTTACATTCCTTGTATGACTTGGAGGAGGCTAGATGAGGGGCAGACATTATGCTCCTTGTGCGTAGAATTGTACAGACCTTGTTGGGAACCTGAAGGATAGTGGGAGGCTAGAAGGTGGTAGGTTGTCATTGTATTCCTTGTGTGCAGAAGTGTACATGCCTTGTTAGGAACCTGAGGGAGCAGTGTAGCATTGGACCTTTTGTGCGCAGAGGTGTACATGCTTTGTCGGAAACCTGAGACTAGTTGAGACATATCCCGCAATGTATAATTCTTTAGGACCCTATGGATGGAATTTTCTTGGGGTCCAAGATCAGTCCGGTGAAGTTGTGAACATGACACATAATAAAAAAAGGTAAATGCAACATATTTCATTAGTATTTAATGAACATTTCTAGGAGTAGTTGTATTTAATACCCATGGGATTTATTCGTTTTCATCTTTTCCTAAATATGCTTGCCATTTTTTTTCAAAAAAATATGCTTGGCATTTCAACATTTGATGTCTTCACGGAACCAACAAACAACGAGTGAAGATTTTTATTTAAAATCAAAGGAATAAATTTGATTAAAAAATTCTGTTTCATTTTCCAAAAGCTCTTTGGCTCTTAGAAATGGAATTTCAACTCTCAAGTACATGAATCGTAATTTTGTTTTCAATCACATGAATATTGAGGGACAAAGTGTCGGATAATTAATGCAGAGACTTAAATTTTAGAAACGTTGAATGGCAAACCCCTAAATCAAAAAATAAATAGATAAATATGTTTTTGACTAAGACAATATTTATTTGAAATCTACCTTTCCTTAAGAAGGAAAAAAAGCCATAACCATATTTGGTGTGGTCCATTTTTACTGAAAACGATTCATGATGAATTACTTTTATGTTTTTTTTTTATCGAAAAAATATCTCTGTCTCATCCTTAAATCTAATCCGGCAAAAAATCTCTTCAACTCGCACAATTATTCCTTAGTGATTCATTAATTAATTTTTATTACCATTTGTATGAGACTTAGAACTAGCCACTAACTCTCGTGAGTAATCAATTTTTTTATACCGAGGTTCCATTCTTACGTATGACTAGTCCTCAGTGAAACAACTCCGATCCTACAAAAACTACCCACATGTGAACCGTGTGAGTAATCATATTCGTATTACCAATAATAATATAGTATAAAACCCACCACTCATATATTCTATTAAAATGGGATTCACTTTGTAACCTATTGGTAACCCTTTGTAAAACTTAGTGAGTTTGATTCTCCCATAGCTCTCTCACCTTTCAGAATTTGTACTTAGAAAAAAAAATTCTTATTACAATATTGTGAACCTTGTAGATCAAATTTCCAATAGACCTCTCAACACCTTAGCCACTTTTGACTCCTCAATCTCTTCTTCCTCTTTTTCTTTTATCATCTTCTGTAATTTTCATTGCTTTTAGTCTCAATAAATTTATCTTGAATAAGTGGTTTTTTTCCAGTTAATAAGTTTGACATATATGTGAAATTTTGTTAAGAAAATCGGATGTGTCATTACCCGACGATAAATGACAGAAGCGATATCAATTTCTTTGGTACGTGTTTTGTCCAGCGCTTCCATTGCAATGTTCTGATTCTAGGGATCAATTAGATCTGTTTTGATTTATAATTTTTTATTTTATATCTGTATAGGTTTATGATCATGTAGCGGTTGCAATTATTTTTCACTCGATATTATAATCAGTTCTAAGTTTATTCTGATAAATGAAATGAAATTCATTTTGATTCTCAAAAAAATATTCTATTAAAATATGTAACTCACATAAAGTATTAATTATGAATTCCACCATTATCAAAATCACATACTGTTATACACATGTAGAAATTACTCAACTGAAAAGCAGTGAGACGAACTTAATTTCATATATATTTTGTTTGTAACACAAATTTCAAAAATTACAGTGACCAAATTCAAACACATTATTAAACCTATATATTTTCTTCTGAAACGATTAGTAAAGTTTGGATTTTTAATTTATACAAAACCCAAAGAAACTCAATTGAAAATGTTGACAATGACAATTCTCAACCAAAAGTTTTTATTCCTAGAAGCAGTACAATGTTGCTGTGATTCCGAAGAAACAAAATGATATTAGAAGCAATTTGCAAAGCCAATATCTTTAAATCGTCTCTGATTTATATTCGTGTATAGTCCCTTTTTGCCTCGTTTTATACAAAGAGGATCCTTCTGGGGGGTTACTAATTAGCAGATATCCCTTTGGCAAAACCTGCGTTTTTTGTCTGCATTCTTGCAATTTGCGTTCCCATCAGAGTCACAAGTAAAATAAGCGGTTAATATTTAAAAGTCTTGTATGCTTATTCTATATATATATATATATATATAAAGGTAATGTATGCTTTGATTTCAGGTAGAATTATTATTATTATCATTTTAATCAAGAATTCAGTATTTGATTGAATGAATGAAAATGAAATTTGATGATACCTGACCCGAGCTGGAAGAAAACGCATCCATGTGGTCATTCAGGTGATGATGACGTAAGCCTTCCAAGTGACGTGGAACGACCGGGTGACGTGGACCAAGCCGAGCTCAACCCGCTACAACAAAACAATTCAAGTGAGTGCTCCACTCAAAATTCTCCCATTAAGTGGATCCAATTCACCAGTGGCAGTGGCAGACCAAGGTGCCGCCTGTCAACACGTCAACGAGACAAGTCAACAAGTACCTCACAACACATGACCACCATGTGTCTCATGCACATCAAGAGGAGGACAAGTGTCCCACTATTATCTTAGATGTAATAATTACTTGGCCACTAATTGTATTAGTATAAATAGATCTCATTTATTAAGAAAATGAGAAGAGAAAACCACTATATAACTTGTATAATCCAAAATTTATGGGACAAAGACAACCAGAAAAAACCAGCTCGACATTATTAATAAATGGCAGAATTAGCCATTTAATACTATTTCCAGGTGTTTAATTTTAATTTCCAGCGTTTGTATTTATATCTAGCAGTCTCTGAATATGCCATTAGCTCGGTACTCATTCGACTGGACAATTCAATTCAACATCCAATTTATTACATCGCCTTGCACGATGCCGAGTTGCGGTAACCTCCAATGGAAAAATTAGTGTACGCACTGGTCATCTTGACGAGAAAGCTGAGGCCGTACTTCTTGGAACACAGAATTGTTGCTTTAACAAATTATCCTCTCATGTAGGTCATGCACCAACCAGACACATCGAGTCGCATGATCAAGTGGGCAGTTGAACTTAGCCAATTTGAAATCTTCTACGAGCCCAGGACGGCGATCAAAGGACAAGCAGTAACGAATTTCGTAGCAGAGTTCACTCCGTCAATCCAGCTGGACATCATTGAAGAACAAGTGTGGAAGTTGTTTATCGACGGATCTTCCACCGCAGACCGAGCAGGGGTCGGGATTGTGATAATCAATCCAAATCACAAGTGCTACTGCTCGGCCGTACGGTTTCAGTTCTCAGTGACAAACAACGAGGCCGAGTATAAAGCATTAATCGTAGGATTAGAAATGGCAGGTTTGATGGGGCTGAAGAGGTTACTCATCCACAGTGATTCACAGCTAGTGGTCAACCAAATCAATGGGGATTACGAGGCGAAGGAACCCAAGATATCACACTACTTGGAGCTTGCAAAAAACAGACTTTCTCAGTTCAAAGCAGAAGTGATACACATACCGAGGACCGAGAACGTACAAGCAGATGCTCTAGCCCAACTTGCATCTAGCCCGGGGACCGACCTGATTAAGGATGTCACGGTTACTAACTTGTCTTCCCCATCATTAAACACGATGAAGATAAATGCCAACGAGAGCACCGAGTCGACATGGATGACACCTATTATTCAGTATCTGGAGCACAGAATTCAACCAAAAAATAAAGCCAAAGCCAGAACATTGAGAACACAGGCTGCTAGGTTTACCTTGGTGGACGGGGTCCTGTATAAACGTGGATACTCGGTCCCATTGCTCAGATGTTTGTCAGAAACCGATGCCGACTATGTTCTCAGAGAAGTGCATGAGGGAATTTGTGGAAATTACGCAGGGGGCCAGTCACTGGCATACAAATTGATCCGACAAGGGTATTATTGGCCGTCCTTAAAGCAAGATGCAATTTCCTTGGTTAAAAAGTGCGAGAAGTGTCAACAATTCGCACCCCAGGTTTGGTACCATCCCCAACAGCTCACTTCGATTTTTAGTCCTTGGCCGTTTGCCAGATGGGGAATAGACCTCATTGGACCACTCCCCACTGGCAAAGGGGGCGTGAAGTATGCCATAGTCGCGGTGGACTAATTTACCAAATGGGCCGAAGCAGAACCCTTAGCAAAGATAGATGAAGAAAAGATCATCAATTTTGTGTGGAAATCAATCATATGCAGATTCGGAATACCATACTCAATCGTCACCGACAACAAAAAACAGTTCGATAACCGTAGATTTTGAACTTTTTGCGAAAGTTTCCAAATCAAAAACCATTTCTCCACCCCGTATCACCCACAATCCAACGGTCAGGTTGAGGCGGTGAATAAAATCCTCAAGTATACGTTCTGGTCGGTCTCCGTCCAATCCTCCCACGTATTCCTAGGGGGCCTACTGCTTGGCCCTGTGGCCTCGACTCTACTCAGCGCGGCCTCATGCCTAATTTTGCTTGGGCTGCCAGGTTCCTCATCCCCACTTACTTCAGGGACCTATGCAGCAGTCAGGGACCTCTGCAGTAGCCACATCCTCCGGCACATCGACCTGCTCGCGGTCACTACTTCCAGGCTCCATGTTCGAATTTTCTGGATTGTCTTCCTGTTCGTTTGAGTTTTTTTCCTATTCGTCCTACTCCTCCTCCGGAGATAACTGTGTCTTATACACTTGGCCTCTAAGGATCACCGTAATAGGGGTAGCGTTAAACACCACGTACCTTTCACTCAAAGGGACTTCCTGTTCGGAATTATGGCTGGAGCTGGAAACGTTGATGACGTTGGGACCTTCTGCAGTAACTTCTCTCTCTGACGGGGGATCTTCAATCTCAACTTATGCACTATAATCTTGGTTCTGGCTATCGTCAGCGGAATCGGACATATTTTCGAAAAAGAAAGAAAAAAAAAAGAAAAAAAAAGTACAAATTTTGAAGGTTACCTAAGTGTTCCTGAGTCTTCTCTCTCAAAGCCAACCTGAAAATTTCTGCTCGGGCTCTTTAAAGACTAGGGATGGCAATGGGGCGGGGCGAAACCCGGCTCCGCATTAAATCCGCCCCGTTAGGGGGGAGTTTAAACCCGGTCAAACGGGTCCCTGGGCGGGTTGTGGGTCCGATTTTCATAAACCCGCCGGGTCCGGGACGGGCCCGTATAAAATTTATTTTATATTATTAATTAACAAATATAATATTTAAAGTTTGCATATAATTTATTTTATTCTTAAGTTTATTAAATCTATTATTGTTTATATGTGTACAAAAACAACATTATACAATATGAGAATTCTACATAATGGAATAAGATTATTTTTAAGCAAATCAACAATGCACTGTATTAACTATTAATTTTGAAATTTAGTATATACCAATAGTGGAATTTAGCAATTTAGTGAAAATATTATAACAATCCAAATAGTGGAATTTAAGTAAATAACTAACTTATCGGCACCTGGTTATCAGTTAGCATTATAATGTAAGCCTAAGCTTAATGGATTAGAACTAGACATAAGGCTAAAATTCATGGTTGGCCATTGATTAATTTTAATTGGACCTTGAAAATTGAACCACCACAATAATAATAATAGGCTGAAATAAGCGAATTTCTTTTAGGCAGGTCCGCTCGGTTGGACCCGCCGGGTCCCAGGTCCAGAGCTGGGTGGACGGGGGGTCCTATAGTGGGGCGGGACGGGTCCCAGGTCCAATTTTTCCTAGCGGGGTGGGTCCCGGGTTTAGCCAAACCAGCCCCAAACTGGCTCCGTTGCCATCCCTAGCAAAGACTGGTATGTTTGAAGTGAAAGCAAAAGTGAAGAATGAAAGAGGAAAGCTATATTTCTAGTTTGAATTTTCTCGAGAATCACGCGCCAGTTGAAAGGGGCGCGTCTTTTCGAATTTCAAAAGCTGGATAACTATCACGTCCCCCCGGTTCCCATGCCACAACAGTCCAATAAAAAGTTGCCACGTGTCTGTCATCATGGGATCAAATTAATGCTCCGTTTCAGGCATTAATGGTTAGTTGACAGCTGTCAGCAATTTAAAAATCGTTTGACCTTTCTCTCTCTCTCTCTCTCTCTCCAAATTAAAGTTCAAAACCGTTTCAAAGAATCTTCTCCTCGGTATTGAACTTGGGGGCCATTGATGATACCCGACCCGAGCTGGAAGAAAAATCATCCACGTAGTCATTCATGTGATGATGACGTAAGCCTTCCAAGTGATGTGGACCGACGGGTGACGTGGACCGAGCCGAGCTCAACCCACTACAACAAAATAATTCAAGTGAGTGCTCCACTCAACATTCTCCCATTAAGTAGATCCAATTCACCAGTGGCTGACCAAGGTGTCACCTGTCAATACGTCAACGGAACAAGTCAACAAGTACCTCACAACACATGGCCACCATGCGTCTTATGCACATCAAGAGGAGGACAAGTGTCCCACTATTATCTTAGATGTAATAATTACTTAGCCACTAATTGTATTAGTATAAATAGATCCCATTTATTAGAAAAATGAGAAGAGAAAACCACTATATAACTTGTATAATCCAAAATTTACGGGCCAAAGCCGACCAGAAAAAGTCAGCTCGACATTATTAACAAAAGGCAGAATTAGCCATTTAATACTATTTCCAGGTGTTTAGTTTTAATTTCCAAGTTACACGCTCCAAGTGTTCTTTTCTTGGTGATCGAAAAAGAGCATCAACAAGATTTATAGGTTGCCCCTCATCTTCATAATTTTTTTAAATTAATATAAATTGTATATATAATTGGGAACAGAGACATATTTGGATGACTTAGTTCTAATAAATTTTTAAATACGGAAGTACTTTATGATAATAATAATATATTTATGTTTTATAGTAACATTTTTAACATATTATTTTAAGTTAATAGTAATATGATTCACTTTAGATACTTAACTTGAATCTGATAATATTAGTAAGAGGTATTGGATCCATTAAAATGATATAATTTGAAATTATAATATATTAAGTTTTACTGGGATCAACCTTGTGCTCTAGTGGTTGAGACGTGTGTTGTAAGGGCGAATGACCCGGATTCGATCACATACGACTCCCCTCCCCAAATTTCCCCCATTGTACTAAAAAAAAGTATTATTTTTTTTTTTTGAATGAAACACCCCTAAATGGGGTGGGGGATTAAAGAAGTCCCCAACCAATTTTATTAATCACTGATTTACAAAAAAGAGTACATAATTAATAGTGTCTAAGTAATCTAAACGAAGGAATCTGTAATTGATCAACCCTAACAAGACCTTTTATGGACAATGGGAGGTTGGATGGAGAGAACTCTATTCTAGTTTGCCTATCTATACCCATAGAGGCAAGTTTGTCAGCCACAACATTGTCTTCTCTATAAATATGGGAAACTTGAAAAGAAAGTTTGCTCAAGCTATTTTTGACATTTACAAAGTTGTCTTTATGAGACCAATGCCCGGGTAAATTTTTCCTAATTGTATTACAAATAATTGTGGAGCCTGTCTCCACCCACAAATGTTGTAAACTCCAAGAACTCAGCAGCTTCAAATACATCTCCACAGCTGCACATTCAGCTGTTAAAGGGCCCTGACAGGAAGGAATATAGTCTATGAAAGCCCAGATCACTTATTCATTGTTGTCTCTCTATATACCCCCAACACCTGCAGCAGAAGATTTAAATGCTCCATCGGTATACAGTTTCAACCATGGTGGTTTGGGAGGTTACCATAAAACTGGTAAGTGATGGGAGCTTCCAAGTGAAACCAGCCTCATGAGCCACCTCTTTAAAACCCTTCCATTGTTGAAGATGAAAAAGTTGAGCCTTGTCCAAAAGGGATATGTAGAAATGAACATTATGAATGATCCTTCTATAGCTAAACTTAGCATTTTCATGTTTCTTTCTTTCCAAATATGCCAAAAAATTAAACAAGGGAGGATAGTTGTGATATGTGGTGTGCGTGCGAAAGGTGTCAAATGAAATCAACTGGAGATGAAAATATTCATGTGTGCAGTATGTGGCAGTGAACACCCCAGCCATTGAGCAAAATGACACCAAACTTCCATCACCTGATTATTAGAAACAAAGAGATGAAGCACAGTCTCCACAGTGGGGTTAGGGGCTGAATGTTGAGAGATAGAAATGTTACCAGGGCAACATTGACATTTAGATGCTAGGACTATTCCTCTGGCTTGAATTCTACAGTCAATAGGGATCCTGGTTTGGACCAATCTCCACATGAATATAGAGATAGAAGGGGTAAGAAATTTGTTCCATAAGAGGGGGAAGGGGAATCCATATATGACTCTGTGTTCTTGCAAGAAAGAATAGGCAGATGAAAGAGAGAATTGGCCACTAGGAGAATATTTCCACTTTATTATATCATAGGCATTCAATTCAATGGGAATTTGACTCAATCTAGTAGCCCAAGTAAAGCCTAATACCTTAGTTAAAAGATCCATGTTCCAAGTATCATTAATCTAGAAAAAAGTAACAGGCACATTTTGTAAGCCATCAAACTCACCTTGAAGAATATCACAAAGGGGTTGCATACCAAACCAAACATCATGCCAGAAACTGATATTACCATGACCAATTGACCACATGGTATTAATACCAATTCCCAAACTTTATTCCTTTCAAACTGATTTAACTCTTCCTGCATAGCTAGAATCCAATGTGTGTCATCCAATGCTTGTGACATATCCTTAGGCTATATTTGAGAAATGAAACAAGTGACATAACTTCATGTTGAGTCCTGGATCTGGTTCTTACTCCTTCTCTAACATCTTCAATGATTAGCTTTGGTGGATGGTCTCTCAGCCATCTCACATCTGGTTGGAGTAAGTCCACTAGATTAAGTCTTCTTGCAGCCAAGTTGTCTTGAACAACTTCTACTTATTCATCATCATTTAGCTACAAGCCTTCCAGTTGTCTTTGATATTCATCTATCTCATCTTCATCTGGGTTGAGTCTTCTGATATCTGCCTCAACATAGGGACTCTTCTGAATAGTCGGCTAATTCATCTTGTCAGCTAACTCATCAATGTTTTCTCCATTTATATTAGGTTCATCAAAAATTATATGAATAGACTCTTCTATGACCATAGTTCTCTTATTCAGCACTCTGAAAGTTTTACTCTCAGTTGAGTATCCCAAAAAGATACCTTCATCAGTTTTAGCATTAAAAGCTTTCAAGTTATCCTTGTCATTGTTGTTAATGAAACACTTGTTTCCAAAGATGTGAAAATTTCCAATATTAGGCTACCTTCCTGTCCAAATTTTATATGGGATTTTGGACAACTGCCTATTTATCATACACCTATTCTGAGTGTAACAAGCAGTGTTAATGGCTTCAGCCCAAAATCTCTTAGGTAATCCAGCTTCAGCTAACATGGTTGTTGCAACTTCATTGATTGTTATGTTCCTTCTTTTAGCTACTCCATTCTGATGTGGAGTTCTTGCAGCTGATAACTAATGTCTAATCCCATAGTATGCAATATTGAGTTATAATCCCATTGACAAATTCAGTTCCTCTGTCAGGCCTTATCTTGATAATGGTTTGGCTTTTCTCATTTTGAACTCTCCTCATAAGCTGTGGAAGCTTCTACAAAGTTTCATTCTTTTTACACATAAAGATGGTCTATGTGTATGTTGAATAATCATCCACCACCACTAAGGTGTATTTCTTTCCACTGATACTAGTTGGTTCAACAGGACCAAACAAAGACATATGCAATAAATGCAAGATCCTTATTGAAGAAGGACTTGGCTTATCCTTGAATGAAGACTTGATTTTTGTTCCCTTCTGGCATACATCACATATGACCTCCTTATTGCACACTAAGTCTGGCAATCCTTCAACAAGATGACTCCTTGCAAGCTTGTTTATTATCTTGAAATTCAAGTGACTCGGCTTTTTGTGCCACAACCAACTTGATTCGGCTGTGCTCTTTGCTAGTATGCATGTACTTAGTGTAGCAGTAGACTAATCCACTACATACATGTTTTTCTGTCTTGATTCAGATAGCATAATTTCAATTGATTCAGCATCCTTGATTTGGCATACACCCATGTTGAATCCTACATTGTAGCCCTTATCACAGAGTTGGATAGTACTCACCAGATTGAAATTCAGCCCTTCAACATAGGCTACATCTGTGATTTCCAGTCCATTTTTCTTTATGGATCCAGTGCCTCTAATCTTCCCTGGAGCTTTATTTCCTCCAAATATGACTTTTGCTCCTCTTTACTCCTTGAAGTTGGATAAATTCTTCTCATTCCCAGTCATGTGTCTGGAATAGCCACTATCCATGTACCAGGTTTCTTAGCACTCAGCTGTTCCCTGAACCTGCAATCAAGGAGCCAAAAGATCTAACTCTAAGAGGTTGCCACCTATCAGTTACATAATGATAATGAATCTTAGCAAATTGCTTAGGAGCTTTAGGTAATACATCTGTTTCTTTTGTCTGTATGCTTGTGAGTGTGCTGGTGCATTTGCTTTCTTTGGATAATATGGAAAGTTTTGTGCATTATAGGCATGGTGCTTGGGTGCATAAGTGTGTTGATATTGGTTCCTTTGCCTTGGGAATGACCTGTATTGAGTCTGAGGTCTTTGCCACTTGGGCTTGTATCCTATAGGACTTGGCTGATGTTTCATTTGATTATTCCAATCATCCTGACTTGGATAGTTTCTAACATTCCCTTCATATGGCTTTCTTTGCTGAAACCTCTGGGTCTTTTGCTAGTTATGCTTTGCCTTTACATAATATTTCCTATTTGGAGTCTACTGATGCACTCTTCTGAATTTCGTTCCAGTTGTCCTTTCAGCATACTCACCTGGCTTTTTGCCTTTGCCTTTATAGCCTAGGCCAACATGTGTGTGCTTGTGATTGTAAGTAGGTGTAACATATAGTGCTTTTAACTTTTGGAATCCCCCGTTACTTGAGGATCCTTTTTCCAAAGTCACTCTTAGAGTTTGAGCATTGACAAAGGAATTGAATCCTAAGTCTGCCTTATCTCCTATTTCCTTCTGAATCATTATTAATTCATCCAATGTTTTGGATGACTTACTTAGTGATTCAATCACATTTTTCAATTCAATTTCCCTCTTTTCCTTTTCAGCTAAGTCTTCCTTGACCTTAGCTACTTCAGTCTTCAGCTCTTTGTTCTCATCAGCTATGTGACTAAGAGTACTCAGTTATTCAGTCAACTATGAGTTTTGGCTTTTGAGCTAGTTGTTTTCCTCTTTTGAAAGAGTGTGTGAGAATTTTATGTGCTCAAAGTCTTTCATCATTTTGCCTAATGAATCATACAGATATGTGGGTGATAAAGTTTGAGTGTCACTATCACTATCATTAGAATGTGAGCTAGATGAGTTAGAATGTACCTCATCTTCTTGTTTTTTGGCCATGAGGCATATCGAAGCCTCTTCTTCTATACGAGGAGTAGTCGGCCTCGCTTTTTCGACTCACTATCTATCTCCTTGAACTTAGTTGTGTCAGGTTCAACAGCCACCATGGCTTTTTTTCTTTCTTGTCTCTTTTCCCTGAAGACCTTTCTTTCTTCCTCATTTCTGTACTTGTTGATTGGTGGATAGGAACAGTCAACGGCAAAGTGTCCTGTCTGTCTAGCCCAAAGACGGAGTTCTCGCTTTTACGTGTAATCGGCTCTACGATATTGACTTTATGGTTGTCAGCTCTCTTTGGTGGTCTATCTTCCTTGGTCTTGGAAGGAGTTGAGTGTATTCTAGAGGTTTTACCCTTGTTCCTTTTATAGTTCTTGTTAAAAAACTTGTTGAATCTTTTAACCATCAGGGCTATCTCCTCCTGGCCAATGATGTCCTTGGATTCAACTCTCTTGGATTCTCCAGCCATTAGAGCAGTTGTCTTGGGTACATCTATCTCTTCTTTATCTTTCCTTCTGAGCTCAAATTCATATGCCTTTAAGTTTGAGAATAGCTCATGGTTGGAGGTTCTTATCAAGTCCATAATTGTCTTAGAGCCATCACTTTCATTTCCAACTTAGCTAGGAGCAACCTAAGGATCTTCATACACATCTCCTTCTGTGTGTATTCCTTACCCAAAGCTGAAAGCTCATTTGTAATCTCTGTAAATCTGGCATCCACCTGATCCAGAGTTTCACCTGCAAACATTTTAAAATTTTCAATTTTTTGTACAGCAATAGTTAGCTTATTCTCTTTAATTTGCTCTGATCCTTCGCAAATTAGAGTAAGATTCTCCCATATTTCACGGCGATTCGCAAGATTTCACTTTATTAAACATGACTTTATCAAGAGTTTTATAAAGGATATCCTTGGCAACATTATCCAAGTTGTATGTTTTTTTTTCCTCATTGGTCCATCCGCATTTTGGTTTTTCAACCATAGCAGGCATTGGTACAGCAGGTGCTGCAGCAACCTCTCCGTCAGCAGCGACAACAACTCTCACAACTGTATTCACTTTCATGATTTGAATGGGTCCATCTTAATGACGAACCACATTTTATCGTGCAGTGCTGAGAGATGTGTCTGCATGCGAATCTTCCAATTATCAAACTCCTCAACAGTGAATACAGGAATGCGAGATAGATTTGTTTCCATGATAATAACTTTTAAAAGAAAGTTTTAAAAGCACTCAAGTGTTATATGTTTGAAAAAAAAATGAGATCTAGTTCAATAACCAGTGCGGAAGGTTCTTTGAACCAACCGCTCTATTACCACTTGTAGGTCCCAAAGGGTGTTTGTGTTAAGTCTAGAAGATTGGAGGGATTGAATAAACTTAACCAATTTTTTATTTTTATCCTTTAAATCAGAGTTTTTACACAAGCATTTACACAAGCAGCTAAGTCCTTGAGGGACAACTTAGTTCAACCTCAACAGAAGAGTTAACCACTCAATAGACTCGACTGAGCTGTTGATAGAGTAACTCAACTGAGTGAAGTGAACTCTTTAAAAATACAGCTAACTTGGTTTTAACAGCGGAAGACTTACACCCTTAAGTTAAAATATGTTTTACAACACTTGTTTTGAGTTAAGTTATTATCAGTTGACTTAGCAAATATATCAATCAGCAGATATAAAATATGCAAGAATTAAATGCTGAAAGTAAATAGACACAGAGCAATTTTATAGTGGTTCAAGAATGGGGTAATTCATCTACTCCACTCTTCTCCAACTCCTGGAGGTAATATAGTAATGCAACAGTCGTGTTACAAAAAGGATAAACAGTCCGAGCAAGCCTTGATCACACAGTTGTCCTGCTACTTCAGCTCCTTCGAATTCTTAGATTTTATCACGAAGCCCTCCAACGAATCTAGGGATATCAATCGGCCGGGTCCTCCTAGACCTGAGACCCGACCCGTTAAAAAATGCAATACACATACCCATACCCGCCCTGCCTCATCCTAGACCATACCCTCCCCGACCCATACCCGTATTTTGCAGGTAAGACCTGTTAGACCCACCAACTTCATATATTTGGCCAAATTTGTACGATTTTTACTCAAAATAGTGCACTCAAAACTTATATTATTTATATAATTTTATAGATATTATATGATTTTATGAAATAAACACCAATATATATAAATCAAGAGTTCTTGAACAAAATTAATACGATATATTCATTCTATATATAATATAAAAAAATATAATAAAAATTATATGGGTCGGGTCTGGGTCGGGTCCTGCCATACCCGTTACCTGACCCATACCCGTCCAGGTCTAAAAAAATACCCGTTACCTGGCCCATACTCATTTATTGGACCCACACCCACCCTAAATGAGGCGGGTCTGGGTCTTACCCCGGACCCATTGCCATCCCTAAATGAATCCAAAGTCTGGTTCTAGCTTGATCCTTACTGCATTTCCTTCAATCTTTGGATGTGCAGACCCCTTTGTCTTTAAACAAATTTCCTCTTCAATAGCTTGAAACTTTTTTTTCCCTTCACTGAAAGTGTTGGTTAGATAGACTTTGAATTTTAGGCTTGAGGATAGAGTGTATTGCTTGATAGTATTTTTCTTGCTTGCTCTTTGCTCAGTTTATCTCTTGTGTCTCAAATACTGCAGGTACACTCTCACGTAAGCTCCTCAACATTTTAGTGACAGTTCAAAAATGTATCTGTTGAAGAGATAAATGCATTTTCAAACTCCACTTCATGGTCGTTGGCTTGTCTTGTTGTGCAGCAATTGATGTTGACCCAACCTTAGTTTAATGCTCTGCAAGTATGCCTGAAACACAGCATGTGTGCAGGAACATCTCATTGGTTCCTAATCTTTTGCACTCTTTCAGCAAAACAGCTTTAAGGTTGCAGTCTGCCTTCTTTTCTCTTTGAGTAATTCTTTGACTTTGCTTATCAGCGGACTTCTTTAGCTTTTTTTAGTCCTTTTGCTGTTGAACCCCTTTATAAATCTTCTCCAAACATCTTGGAGTGACTTAGCTGTCAGTCTGCTGACAAAGACAGTTTTTTGGAACTTGACTGAGACTTCTCTTCGATTCTCAGCTGCAAGTTGCAGCTGAATCTTCACTTTGTCCTTCAGTCAACTTCTGCAATCTTCAACTTGGCTGCTTCGACTCAGCTCATAGATCCTATCTATTACATAGTTGAATTTACAACAGAAATGGGGTGTCAACTTTCTAATCTAAGTTTTACATAACATCATCAAAATTTATACAATAAATTTCCCAACAGAGACTACAGGCTACAACACCCCCCCAAATGAGGACTAGGCACTCCCCAAAGGAGACTACATGCTGAGATACACTAACACACCCCGGGCACGAGTTACCACCATGTACTGCAAGACAGATACCTCTGACCCACCAACGGGCTTTACCCTTCAATTGAGTATCACAATGAAATCAACATGAAAAGAAAATTTAAAAAAATATAGAAAAAATAGAAAAGCAAAAAGAGAATAACAAGACGAAGAAAAGAAAATCTTCCTCTCCCTCCCCCGATCCACCATCGCAACCCATCACAACCACAAAAGACCTCTGAAAAACCGACGCCGCCACCACACCACCACACCACCACCCGAACCCGCAAAGTAGACTGAGTTGACCGGAGATCGGATAAACCGAATCCGACACCAGAGCTTTGAGGGACAAATATAACAATTTGCACTTTGTAGGCGACTGGTTATATTAAACAATTATAAACCCTTAATTGGGTTCTCTAATCAGCCCAAAGTATTGAAATTTATCGAACTGAAGGTTGTCACATTGTCCTTCATTTTTTTAAAATATGAATTGAATTAGATATGATATAATAGCAAATTAGAACTAATTAATGAGCTAAAGTAAATCGAGCTAGTTTGGTTTTATTTTAATAAAGCATATTCTTTAATTTTACTAGTTAAATATTGAAAAATATTAGTTTTACCTATTTTTATGAAAATACTACATATTTACATTTGAATCTTATTCGATCAAAGTTAGAAGCTAGTCAAAATGAACATATTTACATTTGAATTTAATTAATGGTGTTAAATTATGATATTATATTATTCTAGATAGTTTTCCTTATTTAGTATTAGGCCTTTTAGGGTCAGGATTTCTAGTCATTTTATGGTTAGGTTTTTTGATCGCTTATATAAATCTCTCTTTCGTTAATTTGTAATTAATTAACTTTTGATTTGGCAATACATAATACAAATATTTATTCTTTCTCAATATTTTTATGGATTATTTGATTATTAATTTCAACAATTGGATGTGAATTACACTCGTACAATAGGACCAATTTTTAACAGTTGGAAAACTAATGTCTTTACGCACAAGCTTCCAACACATATTTCAAAAATAATTTTCTGAATATTCTTAAAAAATAAATCCAAACTGAGCTTAAGATACTTCTGATATATTCGCACATGCATGCATTTCTTCCGTTGGTTTGACCTGTTGTACGTAAGCTTTAGAATTTACACAGGCTTTAATTTTGGGGTTTTCTGAAGTTGTTTCAGTCCCTTTTCAATATGACTTGTACGTAAATCTAAACAACTGTCACAAGCCAAGCCACACCCTAACACAAATAAAATAAATTAAATGAAAAGATAATGACAAAAAAATAAAGTGAAAAAAGTGAGAGTGTCACAGCTCAGAAGCATGCATTTATTTACATCAGTACCCCTCTCTCTGTTTGGTATCAGCAATATCAGAAAATTTTTATTAACTTCTGACTTCTGACTATTTTGTACCAAACCTAAAACCTTTTCTCATCATGTTTCGTATATATATACCTAACGATTATCTTAAGTAATCGACTGTGCTGCACTGGCTCCACCAATGATAAATTATAAGACAACCATTTAATTTATTATTGTTTTATTGTTATGTGTTTAATTTTTTTTTAAGTTTTAATTAATTTGTGCCATACTTGATTTTGTTTCAGAGCATTTTCCGTTATCGGGAATGAAATATTGTTTGTCTTCACGTTCTCTCAAAATAAATTATTCTTTTTAAGTTGAAATGAACTTAATCAACAATATTTTGCTAATTTTTGAATTATTATGAATTAGTTATGCCTGTTTAGAATTGCAGCTAAGGTGAAAAAGTATCAGTTTAACACCAGTTTGACTGAAGGTTCAAAAGAGTTGGAACCAAAACTACTATACAACTATTATATCATTCAAAATGTTAAAACATCACTCTTTAATGGCGGTGCAAACATTTGGCCATTCAATAAAATGTCAGTTACAACTAACAAGGGATTGTTAATTTAGGATATTAAACAGTTACTGCCCAGTTTAGGGGTAACCACAATATAACATGCATTATACATCGAACAACAAATAGAATCGCTCATAGGTTAGCTACTTTTGCTTGTTTCTCTGCTCTCGTCTTTTTGTTGGACGTATGGGGATATACCCAGTTAGGTTGAAAAAATTGTATCGGACCTTTCTAATTTCAATAAAGTGACAATTTTTCTGAAAAAAACTAAAAAAGAAGCTAAAACATCAAATACTTTAAGAGTAAATAGGGAAAAGTAGGCACATAGGAAAGATCAACTTCTTTTCTAACCTAACATATATGAAACTATCTTTTCTACCACTTTTATGGTTCTTTTACCCAAATACCCTTGACACTTGAATACAAAAGCAAGAAGTAGGTGGGAAAGTAAAAAGTAGGTTGGATCAAATTTCTATCTTACATAAAATACATTTTTCTTTATTTTCAGATTTTTAACACAATTTATAGTTTTATTAAAATAAATTCAGATTTTTATAAAATCGTTTAGTATAAAAAAATAACTTTTTAAAAATAATTTTGAGTTTTATTATTCTATAATTTTAAGATTTTTATAACTCTTATCACGTTATATGACCCTTATCACGTTATATAATCCTTATTATCACGTTATATATTTCGTGATAAGGGTTATATATCTTGATATGGGTTAACACGTTATATAACTCTTATCACGTTATATATATATATATATATATATATATATATATATATATATATATATTGACAAGGGTTAACACGTTATAAAACCCTTATTACATTATATAACCCTTATCATGTTATATATATCGTGATAAGGGTTATATATCGTGATAAGGGTTAACACGTTATATAACTATTATCACGTTTTATATATATATATATATATATATATATATATATATCTTGATAAGGGTTAACACGTTATATAACCCTTATCACGTTATATAACCCTTATATATCTTGATAAGGGTTAACACGTTATAAAACTCTTATCACGTTATATAACCCGTATCACGTTATATATATCGTGATATGGGTTATGTATCTTGATAAGGGTTAACACGTTATATAACTCTTATCACGTTATATAACTCTTATCACGTTATATAACCCTTATCACGTTATATATTGGGAATTGTGAAAGTTAAATCTGAAAAGGTATATTTGAATATTTTTAAAATCTGAGTACATTTTAAATTAAGGCATTTCGGTCATTATGGGTAAACAAGTAGTGTGTTTGAAAAAGTTGGTAGAAAAGAGGGTCCCTTATCCAAAATGGGTAGTTAAAAATTTCCCCCTTAATTTAAACACTGACGAAGTTGAGACCAAGATCATTAAATCATAAAGTCTCTACTTTACCATTTGACTCGGCTTTTCTAGCTGAATCAGAAAACTATGTTAATATATAGCATAATGCTTCATTATTACCAAACGTAGGACACCTTTAGTATGGGGACCAAATGCTGAGCGCGCAGTGGTTCCACAATGGTTTTAATTAGGTTTCAGCTCAAATACTACTACTGTCTCAGTGTCTTATCTTTCATTTCATTCAAACGTGTGCCCACTTCCTCATAATTGTATTAATGTTCAAAGTCAGCTCTTTTTTCAAATTACTATATAATAACACGAATATTTAGCTAATTACTCTAATTAACCACACCAAATTTCCGCTTTTCATTCCATAATCATTCCAACCAAACTTTTTCTTAAATCTCCTCTCCACACTGTCCCTTAAGCTTAAGGTGACTCCAAATTAGATAATGTTACCAGTTTGTCTTAAACATATATTTTACTTGATTTTCAATATATTTTGAACATAACCCAAAATTGACCAGAAAATTGAACACGAACACAACCCAATGACCCGAATTGCCACCCTTAACTATAACCGCAAAAAGATGAGAAAGTTTACAAACAATATTTCTATTCATCCACAATTTTTCACGCCATAACTTAGCACTAAGAATCAAAGATCCACGACTCGACCGATACAATTCATTTCACAAATTTAGGAAGTGATTTTGCTAAACCATTCAAAGAATAACAACGTACAACCGCAATTACATTCTCGTCCGCAGAAAGTCCAAATCTATGCAAAATTTCCACAAGTTGTATCGATACAAATCAATATATTTATACGACGCAGCCGTTTCACAAGAGTTTGATCAGTTAATTAACAATGTTAATACAAAAAACCATCGATCAGTCGATGGCAATGATGAGAAAACCCACAGAGACATACATAAGTAAGACGGGATAAAGCGCAAGAGCTTTTCTCCTCGGATTGACAGCAGTGCTCATGAATGGATATGCAGCCCATGAGCTCCATGCCAATGTAACAGCGACCACAACAACTTTAACTATTACGTTGTCTTTTAACATGCAAATTAAGGCACCAATGTCCAGAGGAAAAAGACAGTAACCAAGAAGACTCAGGCTCTGGAAGAAAATGATGTGACCACCCTAAAAACCACATACGTGTAAACCGTGAGCGCTAAAAAAAGGTATTACTTGTGCTGAACACTTTCACATGTTCTGTTTCTACAAAAGCAGTAGTTCGTGCAGATGACCATAGAAACAAGGCCATGCTGTGTGTGTGTGTGTGTGTGTGTGTGTGAGAGAGAGAGAGAGAGAGAGAGAGAGAGAGAGAGAGAGAGAGAGAGAGAGAGAGAGAGAGAGAGGGAGGGAGAGGAAATTACCAGCAGCAACACATTCAAGGTCAGAATTATAGCACCAGCCGCGAGCAAAGCAAATGCAACAGCAAAAACTTCGGACTGTAAGACAATACAACATATGGAAGAAAACCATTAGTCAAAAACACAACTGTTATATGGGTAAACTATTTGGATGACTCAACAACACAAGTTTCCAAATCATCCATCATTTCCTTTCCTCTATTTCTACCAACAAAACAAAAAAATCCAGAAAGCTTTTGGCTGTTTACTGGTTTATTTTCTATATAGAAAGCATCACAATGTCTACCAAGACATCAAAACCTAAAACCAAGAAATGGAACTCATGAAATGTCATATACCACCTACTGTGGAGCAAACAAACATTGAGAAATATAAGAACAAAGTGTCTGATTGCCAGGAGACTGAACGGAAATAGATTCTTCGGCATTATAATTAGATATTTTGTCAATTCATAATTAATGTGAGACGACATATTACAATCTCCCCTCTTCTCAAAGGCAATGTCCTCAGCGTGGTGAGCTATAGCACAAGATCGATTTTCTTACGTTGGGGTTCCAAAGGTGGCTTTTGTTGGGTTTTCTTAATAGGCATTCATATACTCACAACTTTGTTACACGTACCACTTAGCTCTCAAAATCTAGCTTGGTAAGTAGGCTCTAATACAATGTATAAAGCAATGTTTAAAAGCTATAGCGCATTGGGCGAGGGTCTTTACATGTCAGGATGGGGAGGAACTCCGTGAATGTTTATATTTAATATTTTAAAAACTTTAAAATGTTAAGAATTTTAAGATACAAGTCAATGTATGGAAGTACGTAAAAGATTGAGAAACAAACAATGTCTAGAAGTCATATAAGAATAACATGAAACCAAATTGATAGCCCTCGAGATAATATAAAATTAATAGGAAAATTATTGTTCTTACTATCAAAACCATGAGATAATTGAAAATATATTTTATAAGGAATTGTAAAAAAAAAAATTGAAAATCTACAAGTCAAAAAAACAAAACAGCAAATACAAGTTATGCAACATATAGGTAGACGACTAGCCAAAAAATACCAAATTTATCTAAAACCAAATGAAAGCTTTAAAATATACATGAAAAAAAAGGTTAACAAATCTTGGAAAAGAATAAAGAAACTGTTTTTTTTTTTAATTATTCACTAATTGTTTTTATCTTGGTTTAGGAAGTTTGAAATTAAATAGTTGTTTGATAACTAAGCATTTTTTAAGGTGGATTTATTTTCCTTTAAAATTCCATACACCCAAGATCCTGAGCATATTCCCTGAACACCTGATGATTTGCCCCATTGACAAATGTTCGTCAATATTGGTCCGAGGTATTTTTGAGTGCCCTGCCTCAGGGTGCTGCTACCTTACGAAGCCAACGCCTTACAAAAATTTGTAAAAGGACTCAAACTTAGGTTCTTTACTAGCTGAGCATCATTGACATCCCAGATATGTCATATGTCCAACAAGCTCTTTAGCTGAGTTCCATGCTGATGACAATGAGTTAGGGTCACACCTGAACTCAGCCTATTTGGGGCAGGTTTAGGATGATTAACATAACATATCAGACCAATTTCGTGTTGAGTTGTGAGTTTGGAAAAACCAACCCAATCCCATCCAATAGAATGTTGTCTGTGTGTGTATCAGTACGTGAAATTTTAGAATTCCCCATAACCCCGCTTCAGTTCTGCTAATGCACCATTGCCACTAATACGACCTCTTTTAAGTTTACTCACCAGGGTGAAGGTGCCATAGCCTATTCTACCTTAAATGAACCTCAAAGCCAAGCAATCCTAGCCCTTGGGAATTTAATTGGCAGAAGTCAAGCTTGAAAAAGCACCTTCCCCTTTATCTTTTGTTGACTGTTCACATAACACATGGTATCCATCAACTTAAAAGCTTTTGATTAATTGTCAAGAGATTCCTTTTCCATTTTCTTCTTTCTTTTGTCCATCCCTTTCACATTTCCCCTTTTCTTCTTGGTTCTGTTACTGTTTTTCATTTCTTGGTGGGTTTTTAGATAAAGGTTTTTGGGTCTAACAGAATTGTTGGGTTGGACTCATCATGTTTAAGTTGGGGGCAGGTCTCCAGTCTGCCCAGGAGTTGGTTTTACTTAACAAGATGCATACAAACCTCACTGCCATCCTCGTCAGATTCCTGATCTCTGCAACATTGTCGAACACTAGCCAATATACAGCCCAACAATGAGTACTAAGATCAATGCCAAAAATCCAGCAGCAAAGGAAGAAGTCCTAGTAACCTTGTTACTATTTCTGCCATTTCATCAATTATCATATATAACGCAGATGATTTTAGATTCATCAAACAAAAATCTTTTGAGTTAAGTTTTTGGCAAAGGAGTCTCCATGATTTTCAGAAACAATAGTGCCTATTTGGCATCCTTGTTCAAACAAATGATATTGAGTCCAACACAAAACTCGTTCGGTTTAATCAAAATTTGGAAACTCAAAATTGAGCCACGAAAGAAGTACCGGGAAGCGAAGCATTTTGTCACTGGCAAATCCAGATTGCAATACTTACTAAAACTGATGTTTAATTTGTTGAAATTAATTAGAGGAAGAGAGCCTTGTTAATAAGCCAAGTGAGCTACTCCTCCTATCACAAACTGGTTTTAAGATGGAACCTCACTTGGTGGGTTTTGACTCTCCCTCTCGTAATGGGTACGCTTCCTGTGTGTGGGACCGTACCAAGCCCCCCCCCCCCCGAATTTAACATAATTTAGCCAGGGGTTCAGAAAGAAAAATCATTTCAATGGAATATCATGTGATGCCTGAAGCCCTTGTCGAGTAATGCACGACAAAAAAGAGCTAATACGAGTTTCCTTCCCCATTCTTCTTGTAAAAATAAATATATTCTTTCCAAAGATATACTTAAAGTGTGTGCTATGGTTGAGAAGCCATTACTTTACACACCAAAGTCCAATTCAAACCAAGGTACTTGTTACCCCAACATTAAAAAAGAGAAAGGATAACAAACATAACTAGTGCTAAATTATCAATGTTTGCATAATTAAAGCATTATTCTTACATAGGACATAATACCATTCAACAGTTTAAATGCAGCATCAGACATGGTCCATGAAGAAGAAGAATTGAACATATGAAAATATGTGTGATAGTTTATTGAGAAAAAACAATGACAGTTTATGGTTCCAACACGAACATGCAAAAGAAGTTAAAACTTCAATTCCTGCTGGATCCTCGTACTTGCTATGAGAAATCGTAAGTAAATATCCTCATCTACAACTCAAAACTAGCCTAGAGAGACCCAAAATTAGTCTTACATCTCCAAAACCCGAAAGACTTCATATAAATGCACTTGGAGTGAAGCATAGTGAAATATGAAATTATATATCCTATGGTAATAGAACTTATTCATTATTACTGTTCTTAGTCAAGGTTCTATTCGAATTGCTCCATACATCAAAGCTCAATAATGTCTGTTCTCCCTTAATACGTTCCATATCAAGATATCCAAAAAGAACCATGAATTCAAAATAGTTAGTGAGATCTCCAATATCTTGTGCTCATTCTCCAGACTAACCAGTGATTTCTTCTACTAGATTACAGGTTCACCCACATCAATCTTCCTTGTAGGGGATTCCAAACACAAGAAATAAGGGGAAAATAATGAAGCCCATAATGCCTTCTTCACCAGGCATCTCACTCTCTTTCCAATCTACAAGGAGAGATCTTAATGTTGAAGAACCAATTCAGACAAACGCCCTAGCACTAAATGATTGAAATGACAAATATGCTTTGCCAAGACGAAAGTTGGATGCAAAAATGGCCACTGCGGCCTAGGGTTATTTACATCCACAAACTACTAATAAACCACCACATAGATGATGTTTTTGCCAACAATGAATGAGTACATTGATGCTCATATAAAACTCTCAACAAACCACATCAACTGAATCATATACCTATCCACTAGAGCATAATCCTATGACACTTTAAGTGTGAAAGAAAACAATAAAAAATAAAATGAAAACTAGCATAAGTTAAATTGACACAATGTAACTAGCATACTAGGCAACTAATTGAATACACAAATTTCAACAATCGAATCTTTCAGGAAAAATCAAATCACGAAAAGTTGTAATTACGAGCATGCACATAGATTTGAAAGTATGCAGTTAAAAAAACAAAACCTCACAGAAGTCCGATTTTCTGTTTTTATGAGATAGTATATAGCACAACAGAAAACAAAGAACTCAAAAAATCATTACTCGTAACAACAACCAAGTCCTTCATGTACATGGCTTTAACTTATTATCGGAAACATATTTTGATTTCAGTTAAGTTTCTAATTTTCTGGCCAAACACTTCTTGTAACGCCACAAAGGTGATAAAGGTTGATGAACGATGACAAATAGTTCCAATGTTACAATTTTCCAGGATATCACGTCCCAAGTTTACTAGCACTCTTATTTACTTATTTGTTTTTCTTCTATTCTTCCAATAAATTGCTCAGCCGGCACTAGCAATATCACCACTGCTATGTTAATATGAGACCATTTTGCAAGTGGACATGGGAAATCATACCAACAGCCAATCTAAAGTAATCTTCCCAAACTCTCAGGTATCATGCAGATATGCATTTCTTTTCTATTTGACACAACCATCTATTCAGAAACTTCTATGAATGCCATTTTCCAGTCAGAACCAGCTAATTTGTGCATAATCTCAGAGTCCCAGCCTTCTGTAAGAACACCTATTACTAAAACAATACGTGTCTACGTGAACACGCACACCATAATGCATACATGATCAGTCAGTGCAAAGCAAAAAGCAACCTTAACTGCATCTTGAAATAGCGACTTTCCTACTTACCTTCTTAACGGAAGCAGACCATGAGAGAGTGAGGCCAAGGAAAACAATAAAGAAAAAGGGTCCCCAGAGATCCCAATCCCTCAATGCCTTTCCCGGATCCTCCCTATACGGATTGGGGAAAACAACCAGCTTCAAATTGCTCACGATCCTCGACAAATCCCTCTTTACGGTATCCCAAACAGGCTCCGTCAAAGTATTCGGGGGTGACCCGAACCCGGATGCCGCAATACCGCCGCTGGTGCTAGTGGATCCACGTGGAGGGGCGGTAGAAGCGGCGACGGTGGGAATTTTGGGCGCGACGGAGTGGACGGGCGTGGGTTTAGGAGCGGCGGGCGGGGGTAGATTGGAGGGGATGAAGGAAGGGGGTGGCGAGGGAGCGGAGGAGACGGGTATGGAGGCGCGTGGAGGGGAAGGGGGTCGAGCGGGGAGGACGGAGGAGGGGTGAGAATTGATGAGATTCTCGATCTCGTCGATGTCCGATTGGGAGCTCGGGTGCAACGGGATCGTGTCGCTGTAGGACATTGTGCGTGTTTCCGGTGGTGTCTTTGTGTGTTTTTTGTAGCTGAATTAGGGATCTGCGGGGAATTACGATTTCACCGCGGCGGCGGTGGTGGCGAGTGTCGGTGGGGGAAGGGCTGGAGAAGTGTCAGTGGTGAGGGCGGTAGAGACTACTGGACTAGAGATATAGAGAGGGGTTTTACTATTTCTTTTATGGTTTTTGTTTTCTTTATTTTTTTCTCTTAGAAATGAAGTAAAATAAGACATGGCGTCCATAACAAGTTTAGACGTGAAATTAGAGAAAATTGCATCTCTAGTCCAACATGAATTGGCATGTTGCATCCGTAGTCTCATGTCTGCTTAATGGTCTCATACGAAACAAAATCTTGCATATATAGTCTCACCGTTAGTTTTTTAACACCAACAATTGTCATCTCCGTTAAATGGTCAATTTGGAGGGAAAAATTAGCCAGCCTTGTTTTTTGGAGGCAAAAAAAACAGGTGCAAGCTCAAATTTCACTCAGTTTTGCTCTAAAATTTTGAGAATAAAAATGAGTTCTTCCTCCTCTAATTATCTATGAGGCAAAAATAAGTCTAAAAATTATTTTATAAATTTATAAATTAGAAATCAATATCTGGATACATGGACATAAATCTGAAAAATATTTTAAGAATTTAAAAATCAACAATTAAAATATAAATATACGAAAATAAATCTATAAAATGCAAATATAAACTACAAATATTATTTAATAAATTTAAAAAAAATGAATTAATTCTAAAAATTTGAAATAAGAAAAAGTTCACTCATTTTTGCTCTAAAATCTTGAGAATAAATATGAGTTCTTCCTCCTCTAATTATCTATGAGGCAAAAATAAGTCTAAAAATTATTTTATAAATTTATAGATTAGAAATTAATATCTGAATACATGGACATAAATCTGAAAAATATTTTAAGAATTTAAAAATCAACAATTAAAATATAAATATACGAAAATAAATCTATATAATGCAAAAATAAATTACAAATGTTATTGAATAAATTTAAAAAAATACTGAATTAATTCTAAAATTTGAAATAATATTTAAAATATTATTTCATATATCTAAAAATTATTGAATAAATTTTGAAATTTAGTTATATATAAATTTTCAATTTATTTACCTATTTTTCAAATTTTTGTTTGTAAATTTAAATCATTTTAATAAAATTTTAAATTTTCAAAATAAATTTTAGATTACTAAATAAGGTTTGGATATTATTTTGGTAATATTTGGATTTACTCAAATAATTTTCAGAATCTATTCAATAATTTTAATTAGTTATTTTTAGATTTATTAAATAAACTTTGCAATTTTATATTGAATAAACTTTGCAATTCTAAAATTTATTGAATAAATTTTGAGAACTATTTGAATAAATCCAAGAACTATCAAAACAAAATCTAACCATTATTTGGCAGTCTAACATTTATTAAAATTTAATATTATTTGAAGTAATTTTGAATTAAAAATTAAAATTTGAATAATAATTAAAGAATAAAAAATATTATAATAATGTAATTAAAATAAAATTTCAAATTTAGTTATATATAAATTTTCGATTTATTTAACTATTTTTCAAAGTTTTGTTTGTAAATTTAAATCATTTTAATAAAATTTAAAATTTTAAAAATAAATTTTAGATTACTAAATAAGGTTTAGATATTTATTTTGGTAATATTTGGATTTACTCAAATAATTTTCAGAATCTATTCAATAATTTTAATTTGTTATTTTTGAATTTATTAAATAAACTTTGCAATTTCATATTTTAATTTATTATTGTTAATTTCTAAATTCTTGAAATAATTATCAAATAAATTTTCAATTATTTTGATTTTAATTATTAATTTATGTATTTGTAAAATATTTTTTTAGATGTTTTTAAGCACAAAAAAATTATTTTCACCATAAAAGCAATTCGCCCATGTAACGACCCAAATTTTTATGCCTTAATAAGAATTTCATTGATCATGTTATTTATTTATTTTATGGAATAATAATGGAGAATTAGGAATTTATTAATGATTTTACGAGATAGTTAATTTGTTAAATTACGGATAATAAAAGAGTTTTTTTAATTGGATTGGTTAATTGTTTTATTTGGGCCTTATAACGAATAATTGGACTTTTAATTAGTATAGAGTATTAAATCAGGCCCACATTATTAGTAAGTTGATTATAGGCCCATGTACCCTAAACCTAGCCCAATTAGAAGTAGGTTAAAATACAGATATAAGACACGTAAAACACACACATTGGGAACACAATAGGAGACGCCTAAAAGAGAGCAGAAAATCGGCCAGAAGGAGAAAAAAAAGGAGAAGAAGAAAAGAGAAAAGAGAAGAAAGAGAGGTGACTTTCACCGACACGGTTGATTTTCAAGAGGCCTGAAAAAGATTTTACCACCCCCTAAATTGAACAGGCAAGTAGTCTCTTTAGTTCCATATTAAATTATGATTTAAATCGTTATAATGAATAACCGGGAGACTTGTCGATGATTATACGTGAATTTATTTGTTTTAGTTAGATACGCAGTAGTCACTCGTGAATTTGTGATGGTATAAATATTCTGAACTGCAGATGGGTATTTAGTGATTTCGAACCGCTGCATCTTAAATTGTCTAATGACATTGAAACAACTAGCTTAGATGTTGTCGTGTTGATATCCATCTACGAACGTTACTGTTGATGTGGAATGGATGCAATTTCATGTATTAATTCTCACATGCCTACTTACAGCCTTCTCAAAACATGTAGATGGCCCTTTTTCTTTTAGAGTAAGGAACATATATTAAAATAGGTTTGATTTCTCCCAAGTGCTAGTAATTAAGTATATGAATGTTAGATAGTTTGATTTAGACAACCCTAATTAAGTGCTACAGTAAATGTTGTTCAATAATGAATCCTTCGTATTTAATTAATGCGTAAATTTAGATATATATATATATATATATAGGGAGGGGGTTATATGAGACCACCTCATAGGGTAAGTCCATAGGGACCAATCCTAGCCACATATCTAGTATTTTTAATGGTTGTGATTTTAGATTGAAAACCTGCAAATTAACACGCTGAGGGGCAAATTTGTAATCCCACAAAATTCCCCAGCAAATCGGATTCTGTTACCATTATAATCATGATCTTCTCCAATCCAAAGCCAAAATCGGCGTGACCTCTTCCTTTCTTCTTCTTCTCTTCCTTCTTCTTCATCGAGCGCTTCTTCGTGGAATAAGCTGAACCAGCATCGCTAGCTTGAGTAGAACACAATTTTTGCTGCGTAATTTTGTGGAGAATCAATCGCGTAGAATGATGCATGCAGAAGAGATGAACAACATATTTGAAGAAGGATTTCTCACATCGCTTAGAGAAGGTATGTATGATATTGATCATATTATGTAGATATAAATCAATATCGCAATATGATGCTAGCTAATTTGCAACGCAGTTCATAATTCTAGAAAAACTCTCAACAAAACTCTGTAGTTGTATATTTGCATATGAATGAACCTTTGTATGCTTACGTAGTATCATTATACTGCTTATGAAGAGCATTACTTCGTTAGAGTGTTAAAAGCGCAAGAAATAATCATGGAAACGTGCTCTCAAAATCATGCATGCATGTGAATAATTGATGTGTTGCTTATGAAGGAAATCGTTTCTGCTTATGTAGTATTGATATGTTGCATGATATTATGATTGCTTATGAAGATACTATGATTGCTTATGAAGACACTGAGTATTGCATGTTAACAAGCAAGAAACTGCTAAAATAGCTTATTGTCACCTATATGCCAGTGAGCAGCATGAATATACCTCGAGAACGACTTGAAATATCGGGTGACTCTACGAAGTACTGGATACCTGAATGTGATCAACAAATCAAACCTAAACAATCAATGGTCTTTGATAATTTGGCTGAGGGGGTGCAATTCTACAGAAAATATGGCCAAAGTGTTGGTTTTGATGTTCGAATAAGTACAACAAAACGCTTCCGGAGTGAAATAATACGCGTGCAATACATTGTATGCAACAAAGAGGGGTTCAAGCATGTTGCAAAATCACAGAGAGAGGATAACAGCAAATCTAGCGACACCGGTGAAAGTTCTGAACCCAGACATAGAACCTCAGGACGAGTCGAATGCAATGCTCGTTGTATATTCGAATTTGTTGAAAACGGGAGATACAAGGTAAAACACTTTGAGGAGCGGCACACACACAGTCTCATACCAGATAAGTTCCAGAAATTTTTGAAGGTTAACAGAAACCTCAATTTTGGACACCAGCAATTCATCATAAACTGTGCGAAAGCAAATATTGGGAATGCGAAATCTCATCGATTGTATACACAAATGGTTGGGGGGTACTCTAACACAGGTGCCTTGCAAATTGATTTTAAGAATTTCAGAAGAGAGTTGAAAGCATATATTAGCGGTGCCGATGCACAACTAGTCATAGATAGGTTTCTCAAGAAGATGGAAGTCAGTCCCGGTATGGCGTTCAACTATGACGTCGACGAAAATGAACAATTGACCAGACTATTTTGGGCTGATCCAATATGCAGGATAAACTACGCCGCATTCGGAGATGTCATTTCATTCGATGCAACATACAACACTAATAGGTAGCTAGGCCTAACCAATGCATTCATTCTATTTCGTCTTGCTTGTATAGTGTTGACATGCAGCATATGAAGAACATAATTTATGCATACATCATAATATCACTTGCTTGTGTAGTGTTAACATAATGCCTGTAAAGAACATGTTTTCTGCTTGTATAGGTACAAAATGGTGTTTGCTCCATTTACTGGCATTGATAATCATAAAAGATGTGTAACTTTTGCATCGGGGCTACTACTGAAAGAAGATGAAGAATCCTACGTATGGTTATTCCAAAAGTTTATGGAAGCTGTTGGGATTTGGTCCAGCATCCTGCCTGCAATGGGCTTTAAAAGAGGCGCAAGGCGCGGCCCGCGATTCGAACTCGTGAGTATTTGGATTGCATAGTTAAAGGATAGCTTAAAGGATATGATTTGGACTACCTATACCAACAGATGCATCTTCTTTTCTGGTGCCCATTACATAGAAACTCTGAGGTTAAGCGTGCTTGGCCTGGAGTAGACATGGGATGGGTGACCCCCTGGGAAGTTTTTCAGTGGTGCGTGAGTGAGGACAAAGCGCTAGAAAAGACTCATGTTGGTTTGTGGGGACAGTCGTCAATCCGAGTAGCGCTAGAGGTCCAACAAGCGGTATCGAGCAGGTCACGAGTTCGAATTCCCTTGGAAGCACGCTGCGATGGAGGTTTCAGGAGCGGTGGGCGAGATCTTTGGCGCAATGGAGGTAAACGGACCAGAATCGAAGGGTAGGTTTCAGTGTGGCGTAATCGAGGTAAAACGGATTTCGAGTGAAGGTGTAGGTTCTTTGGGTGGACCGTAGGCGAAGGGTAGGTTGCGGATGTCCGGAATCGAGGTAAAATAGATGGAACTCAAGGTGTAGGTTCTTTGGGTGGACAAGAATCGAAGGTAAGTTGCCAGGTGGCGAATCGAGGTAAACAGATCGGAATCGAAGGTGTAGGTTCTTTGGGTGGTCGAATCGAGAGGCTTGCGTGACGCGACGCTTGAATCGAAGAAGTTGGCGTTAGGCGAGGAAGTTTGGCGAGCAACGGAGGTTGCCAAGATCGAGCCGAGATCTTGGCAGTCTTTGGGGGGGATTGTTGGGATTTGGTCCAAAGATCCGCCTGCAATGGGCTTTAAAAGAGGCGCAAGGCGCGCCCGCGATTCGAACTCGTGAGTATTTGGATTGCATAGTTAAAAGATAGCTTAAAGGATATGATTTGGACTACCTATACCAATAGATGCATCTTCTTTTTCGGTGCCCATTACATAGAAACTACGAGGTTAAGCGTGCTTGGCCTGGAGTAGACATGGGATGGGTGACCCCGGGAAGTTTTCCGAGTGCGCGTGAGTGAGGACAAAGCGCGCTAGAAAAGACTCATGTTGGTTTTTGGGGACGATCGTCAATCCGAGTAGCGCTAGAGGTCCAACAGAAGCAATGGGACGTGAGCCAATATACATTGTAACGGACCAAGACCCTGCGATGAAGAATGCGATAAGAAGGGTTTTCAAAAACACGATACATCGCTTGTGTATGTGGCACATTATGGAGAAGGTGACTGTGAAGCTTGGGCACGCATTATTCAACAATGAATGTTTCATGAAAAGATGAAAGACCTAGTGCGGAATAATTGCATCGAACGCAGAATATTTTGAAGAAAAATGGAACGAGCTAATATTTGAATACAATTTGACTTCCCATGCATGGTTGAGGAATATTTTTGAGATTAGACGATCGTGGATTCCAGCATATTTTAAAAATGTTGAGTTGGGTGGACTACTCCGAACCACATCAAGATCTGAGAGTGCTAACAGTTGGTTCGGCAGTTTCACGAACCCCCAAGTCAACTTGGTTGAATTTTTTATGCACTATGAAAGTGCAATGGAGGCTCAAAGACATGCAACAGATAAATTGACCAATGAGACAGACACAAGTGTTCCGAAATGCAAGACACCATTGGCAATTGAAAAGCACGCAGCGTCAGTGTATACCAGGACGATGTTTTCCGTTATGAGTTCAGAAATAGTGGCATCGTGTTATAACTGTCTAATGTTAAATGTCGAAGATGCTACAGATAACCGTACTTACCATATCAAAGACATTGGCATCGGGATGTTTACTGTTGTTTTCGATAAAAACAGGACTTCATGCTATCACGGTGCAATATGTTGACAGATTGGTGATATGCCGTCACATCTTGATGTTGTTCAAGGAACTCGACAAAATTCAGGAAAATACATACTCAATCGATGGATAAAAAATGCATCGGCTTCTCGGACTTTAAACATCGAATCACTTTGTCACTACACAAATGGGCGTGAAGTCGATACAACGTTGCAAAAATATGGTCGATTTCCATTGTTGTGCAAGGATTGCAAAAGGCAACAAAGAACATTTGGAATCTACGGGAAAAATCATTCAAGACCACAAGCGGTTGTTACTCATGCAACAAGGGATTAATCCAGGTATGTTGAACAAGCAAACGTTGCTAGAGGACTTTGGTGGGACTACATCACAAGTTCAAGTTTTGCCACCAAAAAGGGCAAAGAACAAGGGTAGTGGCGGCCATGTTAAAAGCCGAATACAAAGCCAAAAAGAGAAAGCAATCAAGGCAAGCAAAAAGCTAAAGAGACATTGCGGGAAGTGTGGAGAAATTGGGAGCCACAATAGCCGAACCCGCACCAAGAAAGCGTAGCACAATACTCTATAATCATTTTCATTACTTTATTTCTTTAGATATCATACATGGATATTTTATTCTGAGATAATGTTTTTACGCATCTTTGTGGTGATAAACTTCATATGCCATGAACTTCAATTACATAAGCAATGAATGACCGTTTCAGTGCAAAGACACACATATATTTTGCTTAAAATCCAAGAAAGCTAATACATAAGCGTCCCCATATATTACATATGCAAGCAAATGTGTACTACATAAGCAATGAATGAGCGTTTCGTATGCAAAGACAAATACATTTTGCTTAAAATCCAAGAAAGCTAATACATAAGCGTCCCCATATATATTACATATGCAACAAATATGTACTATATAAGCAAGAATTGCACATATCTTGATGATATAGGAAAGATTGTTTGCAAATTAATGATTATCTCTTTGTAAGCACGAACATACTTCTTCACATGCGGACAAATTATGATTCACAAGCAACATATCTATTTAATAAATCTTTGTATTGCACATCTACACATGCATCAAACTAGATGGTATTTACACAAAAAACATTGTATCTACAATTGTTTAAACCGAACCCGCAATGCTAATGTAGACTTTACACAAAAATATCGTACATACCCAGAAAACAGAAAATGTACGATCCTACGTACATGTTTATCAAAACATTTGCAACATGAAAGCATAAAGAAATACATAAAGTTATCTTGTTCGAAATAGAGTTGCAATATCACATTCAAATTCCTACAACTACTTCATCCACTGTGCTTTTTTGCCTTGAGCAAATTCTTCGCCTTGAGTTCGTTCATGTCAGCCAGAGCAATAGCAGCGGCATACTTCGCCCGCAGCATGGATAACTGTGCAGGATTTTTCTTCATCAAACCACTATCCCAGTTCCTCATGCCTCCGCCCATGTATGTTTCCATGTGGCGCATGGCAAAAACAAGCGCAATCCACCTTATTATCATTGTCTCTCCAGTCCATGGCCAGCCTCAACACTTTAGAGTTACGTATATAACGTGCAACCAACGCTGTGAGAACCTTTGGACAAAAAATCTTTGCGCAAATATCCGGCGCCGCAAAGGTCACATCACATGGGCATCAAAATAACTTCATATGCACAATGTTTCACCTACATAAGCAGTAAATAAACACTACGGATGCAATAGATCTATATTATACAAGCAAGCATTGCAATATACATATGAAGTTTAGTACACAAGCAGAAATGTTATACTACACATGCACAACAATTATCATACATAAGCAATGTCATTGTATTGCATGAACATATATAAAAATAATATTCAAAAAGGCAGGAGAAAGGTGCTCATACCAATTTTTGGGAGGCGTTAGATCTTGTTAAGTTTCGTACCCTCCACTGAAGAATTGTCCAAAATGTGGCATTGCTTATTCTTGACATCGAAGCACACAACGAAGAAATGCTCACTTTTACAAATTGGAAAGAAGAACTGATAACAATACACATAAAAATAAATTAAAAAATACAAAACACCAAAATGTAAATAATAATACAGAAAAAAAAATCTAAATACCAAATCAAATGTATCCAGTCTTTTCGAGCTTGTGTCGCCAAATTCCGCATCAAAACTGGTTGTGAATAACTTCACTGCATCATTCGTATCCAATCCAGCCCTCGGCATCACAATGAAAATTCCGCAATGTTTTGTAGGCGGTTACATTCAACTAAGCATGAAAAGAAAAGTGGCTAATAATAAATACAAATGCAACGTACTGTTGAGTATGTTGTTGCGAAAAATCTTCGTGGCGAACTCTTGCTCTTTAGGGCCTCCTTGTGATTAAGGATCCTGGACCATATGTCTATAACGGCCGAGCACACATACTCCCCCTCCTTCAACGATGCAACATAATCTCTCACCAACTCGACGTCCCCATTCTTAAAAATTACTTCATACCTATTGAGTTAAAAAACAGAATGACACGACAATACACAATATTCTTCTAAAAATTATAAAGAATAGAACAAGTATAAAACACATACTCATCTATGACCTCATTTTCCAACAACCACTTGAAACTAACAACTCATTTTTGTTCAACTTTGATTTCAAATCAATCGCCTCACAAGAAATGGAGAAATTAGAGGGCAAGATTTTTGGGAATTCTCTTCGTTGTATAATCAATCTTACTAACCATCTCATTGACATCCACGCCCTCCTCCACCTCTTCATCCCCATTATTGCCTCTAACACCACCGCTCCCGCTTGCAACATCCCCCTACATTACAAAAAAATAGGATAAATACATTACACATTCAAGATTCCATACATTCACCACAAAACTAATTTCAAATATAAGAAAAATAAATTTTCACTGTTTAATCTCGGACCTCTTTCATGTTCAACAATAGTTTACGGCATGTCGCGGATAATTTCACGAGATATATTAACGACATTGCCCCATTCATCATTCCGTTCATCCCGACTAACCCCGAGACTAAAAGCGGGCATATCCTCAATCATTTTTTTATCTTTGGTCTCTCCTACCCGAGTGCACGCTCGATATTTTCAATCGCCGTGATAGTCTCGAGCTATTCCAAAAAGTTCATTCTCTTGAGTCTCACTCATCTGAGCGTTATCAGTCGCCTCCACGCTATCCTGCCTGCTCGTGAAACCAATCAGCTTCCTTGTCGCTTCTTGAATTTTGTTAAACTGTGCAACCCCAGAAAATTCTTTTGGCGCATTCTCCAAAAATGTTATCATGTCAACAACATCCATTTGCAAGACACGACAACTTCTCCAACATCCTCACAAAGATATTCCTAAAATCATATGCACACAAAACTTAAAAATTGCAGCCAACAGACATAAACAATTATTCTGAACTACACATGCAATAAGATTGTACTACACAAGCAACATGATAACTTAACATAAGCAAAGACTTTAAAAGGGTCATATGCAACAAAATAGTACTATATAAGCAACAAATATGAACTACACATGCATCTCAAAAGCAATTGTTGAGTTAAATTAAACAATCGAACCAACTTGTGTACATAAGCAATAATTCACAACTACATATGCACCAAGATTGTACTACACAAGCAACAATTTGCATTACACAAGCAACATGCCAACCTTGAATAATCAAGCATTAAAAGTTACATGCAACAAACTTGGGTTACACAAGCAATAAATCTGAACTACACATGCATGACAAAACATTTTTAACATCAACATGAAACAAACTTGTACTTCATTAGCAGTAAATATAAACTATAAAAGCAAAACAGAATAACTAAATAAGCAATCATTGATTACCTCATTACTCAAACTACCGGATGGTAGCTTGGCCTTGAATGAAGGTGTCTCCGTAATACACGGTAGATCCTGGGATGGACCCTCAACCTGACCCTCCAGTTGCAAGGGTTGGTCAACAAAACCCTTTCCCAAACAACCTCTATCTAACTCCCTCGCTGTTCTATCCCTCAATATCTCTATAGTCCAAAAACAAACACTCGGCAGCCTCCTAGGAACATCACGGCTGTAAAAAATAACTCTGTCCATATAAAGAACCTGCAATGAAAGGAGGAAAACAATTAAAACCACACATACAACTATAAAAATAACTATTAACTGAAACTTAACTTACAGAAAGAAAGAGCAATGGGCCGTTGAAATATTTTTTTTTCTCACTGATTTCCCATTTATCCATGCTGGCAATCAGAGTATCCAGTGTATACTCACACCAATTCAATTTACCGATGCTACTGACATCCTCCAGGCTTTTAATTATAAGTGGATTTGCGTATCCACAAGGATTGTTCCCGATCACCAGACAATCAACCAAGACAGCAAAATGTCTCTTAAACCATACCCCACCGTCTTTGCAAGCTCTCATCTGCTGGCATACTTCACCAGGTGTAATGTTATTATTCTCCTTCGCAAAAAAACCTTGCCACTATTTGAGTAGCTGGCACTCATCATCTGATCTCTGTTTTTTCTGGATTTTGATAGGGCCATTAGGGAAACCAAGAACGCGCTGTACATCACTCACATCAATGTGGATCGATTTCCCATCCGCCCATCTCAACTCGCAACTAGGTGCATCAAAGTGTTCCGCCAACCAATAAGTTAGTTCAGGTGGGAAATCTTTGATTCTCATCTGTAGCAATCCCCCAAATCCCATCTCAACAATGGCAGCCGTCTGAGCGGGTTCCAAATTTACCATGGCTTCGACTAAACACTTCGGTTTTGATCTTGTCCCACATCTTGGATGTTCAGACTTCTTACTCTTGCCTTTAGTCTCATCCTCTTTAGTCTCATCCTCTGTACTTTTTAGCCTCTTTTGGCCAGCATGTTCATCTTGCGGACCCTCAATAGGTTCATCTTGTTGAACCTCAACAGGTTCATCTTGTTGAACCTCAACCGGAACAAGTTCGCTACTCAACACTTTTCTTTTGCCTTTAGCCATTGTCTTGAAAATTCAGAAAATCACACCTACAATAAAAATATACTAAAGCATCACAAAATATTCTTGTATACAATACATATATTCAAGTTGTATTTTTATAAGCATGCTTTTAAAGGATCATAAGCAAACCTATCAATTTACACAAGCAACATGCAAAAACTAACCAAGCAAATACTGGCAAAATGCATAACCATATAAAAAATAGTAGAAATATGGTGTTAACGAACGCACTGCATATAAAAACAACCAAATGATGCCCTGTCACAAAAATCTAAAACTTCACAAGCACATATTGATAACTTCATAAGCAGGTTTACACAATTACATAAGCAGAGGTATAAAATTACATAAGCATCATAAACATTCCAACAAAAATCAAACATAAATAATAGAATTGCGATATATTCCAGAATTAACTTAACAAGGAACCCTAACATCTACCAAAAGCAAATGAAAAAAGACCACAAACATATTTCTCAACACAACAAAAAAACATCAATGTGCAAACTTATATTAAAAACATGCAACATCAACCCAGAAAATCATCCCAGAGCAACAAAAAACCTAGATTGAAGTTGCGAAAATCAAAAGAGAAACCGCGAATAGAACTTTGTAAACCCTATACAACTGGAACTACCTACGAATCAAAGCTTCAAACACAAAAACCGAACGACATTACGCTTACCTTCAAACGAACCGCAGAAGCTGCTTCAGAAGAACTTCGAAACCTTCGCGAGAGACGTGAAGAGTGGGTACTGGTCGAAGGGAATGGAAAGGTCTGGTCGAAGGGAATGGAAAGGTGTTTTGAAATATGAAAATCAAAACGTCGTTGAAAAGAGAGGGAATGTATCGTGAAGAGTGGGTAGACTAGACGTGAGGAGAGGGAATAAAATCTTAAAACTGATTCTGAATTGTTAAATTACCATCATACCCTTGTTAAAGGCTGAAACAAAAAATAAATATAAAAAGACCTTAAAAATCTGGACCACCCAAATTTGTTGATCTATGGTTAGGATGTGTCCCCATGGACTCACCCCAAGTAGGAGGACCTATTTGATCCATATCCTATATATATATATATATATATAATTCATGAACTCATATAATATAGTTTAGTTAATTGAATGTATGGTTTCCCTAATTAACTAAATATAATGTTTCCTCTAACTAATTGAATATAGGGTTTTCCCTTGACTAATTGAATATATGGTTTTCCTTGACTAATTGAATGTAGGGTTTTACTTGGATTAATTGAATATAAGGTTTTCCTTGACTAATTGAATATATGGTTTTCCCTTGATTAATTGAATGTAAGGTTTTTCCTTAACTAATTGGATACATGGTTTTCCTATAACTAACTGAATGTAGGGTTTTCCCTAAATATGTTTGAATAGTTGAATATAGGATTTCTCTTAATTAGTTGAATATAGGGTTTTCCTTTAATCAAATAAATGTAGGGTGTTCCCCATATGACTTTTCCCTAAGTATATTTGAATCTAGACTCTAGAGTCCACTAATTAATTGAACATAAGGTTTCCCTGATTAGTTGAGCATAGGGTTTATCCCTGATTAATGGAATATAGGATTTTCAATGATTAGTTGAACGTAGGGTTTTTCCCTAACCAGCTGAATGTAAGATTTTCCTCAATTAATGTGAGTATCTTTAATGTAGGTTTATCCTCATTTATATGTTTCAAGTCATGTTTACTTTTAATATGTTTGCTAATTAATGTGATTTAATTATTATGTTTATGCTCTTTAAGTTTATGTTCGTATTCAATTGAAGTTGCATCACTTAGGTTCATGCATCATCTTAATGTATGTTCATAGCATTTCACGAGCATGCAAGATTAATTCAAGTCAAGTCACAAAGTATAATGTTTTTCAAAAAGAAATGGGTGCACATTGTTCTATGATGCTGGAGTGAGTGGGAAATGGGCGCGGGGGACCGGCGTTCCGACCATGTAATGTTAATGTGCAAGGAAAAGGGCCTTCGGGCAAAACGAATGGAAATGGGCCTTCGGGCAAAACGAATGGAAATGGGCCTTCGAGCAAAATGTTAATCGGGTTCCAAATAACAAGGCTCACTGCGACCCTGATTAGAACAATGTGTTATCAAGTGAGCTCGCGTCCTAAGAATGTTTCAAGGTAATGAAAGACAAAGTTTTATGCGAAGGAAAGTTATGAAAGAAAAGTTTTAAGTAAGGAAAACGTAAAGTCTTTTTAAGTTAAATGTAAGATATTGCATTAGGCATGCATCCATGCATGAGATTACTTGTTGAGCTCCTTTAGCTCATTCCACGAATGTTGAATATTTTTCAGATGAGAATGCAGGAGAGGAAGGAGATGGCTGGGCGCAGTGACTCAGGGAACCCATGTCCTTCGATTTTTTATTATTTTCAATGTTTTGACTTTTTAGTTTATTAAACATCGAATGTCATTTTATTTTCAAAGTATGAATATTTTTGGACAAGTAATTATTTATGTTATAAGCATTTAATTCCGCTGCACAGTTTTCAAAAGAAGTAAGATTTTTATTGTTCCGTATTTTTAAGCATTCTCCAGAGTATTTCTATGTTAATTTCTTATTTTCGCATTAATATTCTAGTAAGCTAGAAAGGGCGCTACAGCCCAACTGTTCTTTGCCATTGCGGTAATTTCCTCAAATTTCAACTCTTGTGGGACTTGAATGCTAACAAAATAAACTATGGGACTGAGAAAGCAAAATATGGGACTATAGGTGCAACAGGCCAATTCCAGTTGGACCAATGATGCAATTTTCTCAAAATGAAACACAAGGTTTGATTAACGACTAACGTGCACGTGAGATGCACGTGTAATACTCCGTTAGTTTTTTGACGGTCAAGGAACTATATTTGCAACTTTTGACTCTTGTGGGACTTTGAATGCTAACAAAATAAACTATGGGACTAAGAATGCAAAGTATGGGACTACGAGTGCAACACGCCAATTCCTGTGGGACTAATGATGCAATTTTCTCCGTGAAATTATGTAAAAGAATGGGCCTGTTTTAAATAGGGCTGACCAAATGGAACCGAAACTGGGTTCTAAACCGAAACCAAAATCGTGTAGGTCGGTTTCGATTCCGGTTCCTAGGTCTTAAAAATCGTGGAACTGGTGATTTTAACCGTCGGTGGAACCGTGATGGAACCATTTTTTTAAGGTTAAAACCAACAATTTTGTTTTTGTAAATACATGTTAGAAGAAATGTTAAATGTTTATTATGATGTTTTATTTTCGTAACTACATGAGACACGTTTTAGATCAAATGTTATAAGCGAACTACGTGAACTTTGATTCTTCTATACTCTAATATTATATATAGATAGTTTAATATTATTATTAATATTAAGTATAAAAACTTTATTGAATATTAAGTCCAAGTCTTTTTCTTTATTTTCCTTCTTTTTTTTAACTGAAATTGATAAACTATTTTAAGAAATGAAAAAATTATCAAAAGATAAATAAACGATTCCGGTTAAAATCAGAACAAGAAGAGTGGAGGAACCGGGTTCCGAACCAGACCGAAACCGCCGGTTCTAATTTTGGAACCAGAACCGTGAGGCAACAATTCCGGTTCTGGTTTCTCCAAAATGAGGAACAGGAACCGGCGGTTCCAAAACCGTGGCCACCCCTAGTTTTAAATGATGTTTCACCAATAAATGTCTATTTCATGTAATCAATAAACGTTAAATCTATATTAGTTTTGGAAGCTTATCTTTAAAAAGACACGAATAGAGATTCAGATTCTTTATTTTTTATATATAGGCGATGTTTGGTTCAAGTTTGAGATTGTGTTTGATTAATTCCCAAGTTAATATTTGTCCTTATCCAAAGGATATACTAAGACCTAATAACATTTTTGTTTGAAGGATTATGGTACTGGATATGTGTGAGATTTGTAATAATGAGTTTTGTTGAAGTTGAATAATGATAGCCAAATGGTAGTATATTACTTTTGGACCTTCTATTTAGAATTAATTTTCCAATTTTAACCCCGCAACAACAAATGCCTTTCATTTGTCTCGGACTCACCAATTTCCATTCTCCAGACATGAACATTCATATTTCCGCCTTTCCATATTTGCAATAGCAGTATGCTCGTATTTGCGCTATTCATTCAAAAATCTTTTTGCATTAGTTCTCAAAGAAATTTAGAGTTTGATAGGCAATGAATTGAATAAATTATTGTTTCAACAAAGTAGTCCAAAAAAAAATTGAAAATATATGCACTTTTGCAACATAAGTTATATAACAAAGTTTCAACTTAAGAACTCTATTTACAGTGGAGAAACTCTCTGGACCAGGTACGATCTTTACCCCAACAATGATAGTAACATAATTTTTAAAGTTGGAACATGAGTAGTGTTTATGATCTATAAATTTTACTAATTTTATAAAAAAATTATTTTCACTCAAATTACAAATATATTATCATTAATCTTTTGTTATTATTTTTCAAAATAAATATATAAATATTTAAAAGTTTCACTTTCTCAACTGAACTCAAATATAAAATCGATGACATATGATATAACATTATCTATATTTTGACCTCTTGAGTACCATCCTAACTTGCTCTAATTGGTCGATGTGAAAAAAGTAAAAAACTTTGATTTATAATTTATGTTGAATCAATTAGGATAGGAATATCAAGAAAAAATTTTGAAAGAAAAATTAAAACGAGGGGGTAAATTTCAATTTCTTACTCTGTTACCTACATGCACAAGCTGAATAAATGTCCTTCTTGAGTGGGTATGTGAGTTTTGCTGGGTTTGAAAGTGAATTTGACTTCGTTTGAATATGTTTTAGGGGGTAATTGGTAATTAAAGAAGCAAAGAAATGAGATAGAATCTAGATCTCACCTCCAAGGTGGGATGTGCTATCACTTTGTAGGTGTGCTAGTTAACCGGACCTTACAATTTTCCAGGGCCTTGGGTGCTGGAATCAAACAAAATAAAGGGAGTGAAATAATATAAAATGGTGTGATATCCCACCCATAAACTCCAACAAAACGTAGCCATATTGTTTTTTATCTATTATATATATATATATATTTATATATATTAAATAACAGAAGTCTGGGTTTTCCCGCCTTAAATAACACTATCCAAATTTGTCCATAATTATTTTTGTCCTTAAAATGTGTTGTTTAAAAGTAATTTGGAATATTATATTTTGGCATCTACTTTATAAAATACACGTACATAGAAGATTGGACTATGTTTAAAATTTATTAGTACTGCCAGTTTACATATTTTTGGTATATAATCTATAAAAATACATAATACACTAATTTGGTTTATAATTATTTTTGTCAGTTTTTTTCCTTATTAATGAGCTAAAAAATAGTGTAGTTTTATATATATTTTTGGAATCTCATATTTTTGGCATCTTATAATTATAGTTGTACATGTTAATGCATTAATAACTTTTACCGACAATCATGTTCAGATTGATATAATCCATGTGAAGCAAATAAAATACCGTGACTCCATGCAATGTACTAATATGTATATTTGTGAGACCTCTGTTTTATTACGTGACATGTGCATTTTTCTAATGCATGTTAATGCATTAATGATTTTTGCCGACAATCATGTTCATATTGATATAATCCGTATGAAGCAAATAAAATATTGTGATGCAATGTACTAATTTGTATATTTTGTGAGGCCTCTGATTTATTCTGTGACATGTTCATTTTTCTAATAGTTCTATGAATCATATTTTCTTGGTCCTTACATTGTAATAATTTTAAAATAGTTTCAGACGATAAACGGGAAATACAATTCAATGTTTTTTTATTAATGAAGTCAAAAAATAAAAAATGTCATATCTTATAATGATCATGAAAAATACATTTAAGACTATATATTTGTCGTCTTACATAAATATATATAACATTATGTATGGATATATGTAATATATATAATATTTGGATACATATTTTCTTCAATTAAAATAAATATTTTTTAATTAAATTAATCAACTTAAATACAAATCTATATAACAGTGAAGAATAGGCTAAGCCCGAATAATAATTATAGATATATCACAAATAGCCAAAATATATGAATATACAAAATGATGTCCAATAACCCAGATGCATAATGTTTAAAGTTTATTACAAAATAAATATTGGGTAAATATCATATATTTTTTTATTTTATACATGCAACATGGGTATCAAATCAAATATCGTAAAAAGATGATTAATTTGATATATTATATGTTTAAAATGGATAATAAAAATTATTTATTTAAAAAAAATAAAATGGCAAGTATAATAGGTAATGCAAAACGCACACAAATTTGGAAAACCAATTTTTATATAATTCTAATTAAGGGACCTTAAATGTTGACGACCATACTGCATGCCATTTCAATAGTAATCAATCTTTTTTAACATAATATTTTAATTATTTTTTAGAATTTTTTGAAATGAGCAGGAAAAATTTGGTGATACTATATATTAGCAGTTTAAGATTAGTTGATGTTAATGCATTAATAATTGGAATATCATATTTTTTCCTTATCGGAATAATTTGTCAGTTTTTCCCCTTATTGATGTGCGCTTAAAAGTAGCACAGTTTTAAGATTAATTTTGTATCTCATAAATTTAGCATCTTATAATTATGATTGTAAATGTTAATGCATTAATAAATTTTACCGCCAATCATGCTTATATTGATAATACTCCGTGTGAAGCCAAGAAAATCTTTTATTTATCCTATATTATTAATTGATACTTTTGGCGATTTAAGATTAGTTGATTTTAATGCATTAATAATTGGAATCTCACATTTTTGGCATCTAAAAAAATACATATATATCGAACTACATTTAAAATTAATTGTTGTTGTTATTTTAAATTTATAAAAACCTTATATCATATACTAAATTTGTCTAACATTATTTTTGTTAGTTTTTTTTCCTTATTATTGTGCTTAAAATAGTGCAGTTTTAAGATTAATTTGGAACATCATATTCTTGGCAACTTATAATAGTAATTGTAAATATTAATATATTAATAAATTTTGCGACAATCATGCACTACAAGAAATTGAAGTTTTACCCAAACATAATCATCCACCACTATTCCCACATGTACCTCAGTTTCTGTGACGACCCGACCCTTTTCACCATAACACACTTATTTTAGAATAGTCATAATTTTTAATTTTTAAAATTTCAAAAGAAACTTATTTAAATTCAATTATTTATTTTTTATTGAGCTTTATTTTGAAATTTTTGAGAATCGAGATCGATCGTGCCCATAACTTAGAGGTATCACTTTATTGACTTGATAATTTTAGAACTTAATATTTGAGAGATTAATTGTGGACTTAAATATTTCGAGAATTTAGTACGATTTTTGGAGAAACGCGAATTATTAGACAAGTTTACCATATCGCGTTGAAGCTTAGAGTTTTCCTACTAATTATATATATATATATATATATATATATATAAAATCATGGTAGCTTAAGATATTAGTAGATTTTATTTTATTTTTATTTTCTTAGTATACTAGTGTTCTTTTGGATTTATAATATAGAAATTAAGAAATTGATTTTTTTGTTGGGAATTAGAAAGTTACCAAATTACCCCCAAGAACTCTACCATTAAAATACCCCAACTACACATTAATTCTTCACTTTTTCTCTAACTTGTCTTGTAAAAATCATCTAAGGTAACTCTTCACTTTTCCCTCTCAACTTTAGATGTTACTTCAAGTTTTCTTTCATGTTAGTGTAAGATTTATGTATTAGAAGCATGCAATAGTTTGATATATGAGTTCTGTTAAATTTTGTGTTGAAAAATGAAGCAAAAGTTGTATTATTTTAAGCTCAAATTTTTGGTCCTTAAATAAATTTATGAGATGATTTTATTCCATTAGATCTTGTTACAATGTTATCTAGCATGTTTGAATATGATGATATATAAATTTTGATGATTATTTTGGTGTTGATCTTGATATATGAAATATTTAAGTTAGTAAAAGTATTTGTGGTCATTTTAAGTACTTTAGCTTTTTTTGTTGGTGTAGTACTTAAGTTGATAATGGAAATGGACTACATGACAAATTTAGAGAAGATTCATGGTTTTTAACTTGTAAAAAAATAACAAAATGGAGTGGTAGGGTGAGGAGTAGTGGACGGCCAAGTTGGAGGATTTGACTGTGTGTTTTGTGTGTTAGTATGAGAGATAATGAATAGTGACAAAATGGAAGCCATGCTTTTGGTTGGAGTAAGTTGTACTCTTTGTCTATGAGGTATGGGGAAACCTTAAATGAGGAAGTGTTGTTGGGAGATATTTTTTAGAAAATAATAGTTGGTGATTAGATGATGATTGGTGCTTATATAGAAGCACTTAGTTGATTAAGGATTAGATTTTATTTTTAAACATAGTTAGCAATTAATTGAATAAAAAAATAGATATTGATGAATAACAATAGAGATAATAATTATGATTAATATATGGATGAGCTGACTAAGGTTTGAATATTGACTTAGATTATGACAACTTAGTTGACTAAGTTTGATTAATTAATTATTTATTTAATAATCATTTGACTACTATTTAATTTATAAGTTATTTATCTATTTATCTATTTATTAATTTATTAATTAATGATTTTAATTATTTTCGAAATTATTTAATTATTTATTTAATTAATTATTAGTTAATTCGAATTATTTATTTATTAATTAATTATTTAGTAATTTAATTAGTTTATTTAAATCATTTAATTTAATTAATTATTTATCTATAAAAAATATTATTATTCTTCTATTTATTTATTAATTTTAAAATAAATATAGAGTACAGTGGACTACTAAAGGACTTATTTTTACTTAAGTGACTTATTACTTCATTAATTAAGGATAATTAGATTAAATATTAAATTTGCCTTTCCTAGAATAATATACTCTATGAATATTATAGACCTCAAATAAGTAGTAGCTTGATCAATAACTTGTTGAATTTTAGCCTTGAACCTTTACGATTCTCTTGTGTTAGGTGCGACACGATCGAACTCTTCTCAAATTTTCGACACTTTTACCTCACACAAAGGTGGTAAACTTCTAATTTGTAAGCATGTTGTATTGTTATACTAATTTGGTTAAATTTCCTATCAATGCATGAAATTGAAAGTGACACTACGATGTCGGCCGACGGGCCATATGAATGAAAAGTGCCTTCGGACCAAATAAAAAGTGCCTTCGGGCTGAAAATGGAAAGTACCTTCGGGTCGAATTTTATTATGCAGCATAGATATATTTCTCCTGTTAGTGTAACTGCTTACATTTTCCCACTGTGTGTAAAAACCTCACGCTTTCAAACTAATATTATTTTCGGATCATGGGGTCGAGTAATAGGGGCTGTGCACGTGGAAGTCGCGCGTTCCTTACTTATTTTATTATAAACTCCAAACATAAATATACATTCTGAACTAGTATTAAGAAGTCAATCGTACTCCGATGACTCGTATTTTGGACGTACTAATTAAGTTAAGTTTTTTTTTAATTTTCGTATTTTGGCATGTATATATATATATGGCATTTTTTTAAAAACAAATTCTGAATTCTTTAGATTTGTATCATTCCATTTACACTTCAGCAAATACTTTAAGTGCATTTATGGTTCCACAGTAACAATCTGAACTCTAAATGGGTTTGGGGCGTTACAGTTTCTAGTAGTCTTAACCATTGGAACTTCATTGGTCTCCAATATGACAACATCTTCATCACTTACTACCTCCACAGCTTCACTCCGAGCAGCTATTTCGGACCCTACTGTCTCAACAACAGTCTTCTGGGATGGCTCTGTTGGGTTCCTAGTTTCCATATTTCCATCTTTATCGCCAAGTTGGGCTTAAGTCTCTTTTTCAACGTTTTTATTCCGCAGCTCCTTCTCCATAGTCCCAACCGTGGGATCACCTTGATTTGGATTGGTGATTGGTGAGTGAGAGTGAGCTGTTGATGGGAGAGCAACTGTTTCCCTCAACACATTTCCAATGATCTGAGTAGGGGATGAAGGTTCCACTAGCCCAGTCTATTGTCTTTGCTCAACCAGCTCCCTAGACTCCCTTAGGGCTTGCTGCAGCTCAACAGCTTCAACCTCTTCCAATTTTTCATCATTTGCTTCTGACCAAACATCAACAGTTGTTTCAAACATCTATGTGTTCCATCCAATCCCTTTCCCTTCTCTCTTCTTCTTATACAACACCCTTGTTGTATAACTGCCATTAAGAGCCTGAGAGACTGAAGCATCATCTAAAAATTCAAGAAGCCATTCTTCTTCTTCAATCATCTCAGGGCGCTTGAATTGATATCTGTTGTTGCTCAGCTTCCACTGTCTCCACTCAGTTAACCTTGCCTCTACATCAGGATAAGCTGGGGAGTGCTCATCGAATGATTCAGTTGTGCCTTGTAAGGGTTCAACAGTGGCATTTAAACATAGTCCTTCAGTGGGCCTCACCTCCACACTTGATTCTCCAATAATTTCTATAGATGTCTCTTCTATGTTCTTGGCAGTTGTTTCTTGAGGGTTTGAGCAACCACAACTGAAGGTCTATCTAGAGTCCTCTTTGACCTTCTTTCTAGAGGAACTTTAACAAATTATGTTTCCTCTGAGTCAACTCTAACAACAGACTCATCAAATACATCACACAACTCTCTCTGAGTCTTCTATTTCTTCTGTGTAGTTGGCTTCCTCGGGGCATTTGTTCTCCTCTTCTTTGGAACTGGAGCAGTTAGTACAATCTCAGTTGTCTCCCCTTAAAAAATGGCCTTTTTTTTTGCGGCGGGCCTTCTTCTGTGCGGTTGGCAGGTTCCTCCTAAACAACCATTTGTTGACATGGAAGGGTTTCCTCTTCCTCAAGGGCATTCCCTTTTCCTCCAGCAGATACCCAAGGACCAGCCTATAGCCCAGGGTACTCTTGAACTTGCCTTCAGCCACCTCAACATTCAGCACATTTTGACAGAGCTTGTCATACATAAACTCTGCCCAATTGATTTCCATCTCCTCCATAATAGCAGCCATGATAGACAGCTTAGTCACTGACAGCTGATTATATGATCCAAATTTGATGTCCAGGCACTTAGACACCACATCCATTAACTTATGATATTCTTCCTTCACTACTGCCTTCGTGGCTGAAGGATTGTAGTTCTCAGCTTCTTTCTCTACGGCAATATCCCTACATTAAATCAAACTCATGGTCCTTCAGCTCACTTAGACCAGAGTTGGGGAGTTTTAGCAGCTCACTCATGTCGGCAAGTGATATAATCACATCCTTTCCATTCAATGAAGAAAGGATCCCATTATCATGTACCGAAGCATTCACATAGAACATGGAAACTTCGTCCTGGTATGCCCGAGGCACCTGTAGAGTCAAGAACTTGATCAACTTTAATTGCTCCAGGTTCTCAACAATTTTCTAAGCCCTAGCTTGGTCAGAAGAGTGCTTAACCAAGCTTTCAGCATCAATAACTGCACCAGAGTACACTTTCTCAGACATTTTTGCAAAATCAAGAGCGGAGCTAGTGGATTTCTTCGGTGCCATTTAAGAGTATGAAAGATTTCATAGAGTTTGCACATGAGTTTTTGCAGTGAGTTTTAGAATGTTTGAGAGAGAGAATATGAAAGTGTGAGAAAAGAGAGAAACTTTTCGAGGTCTACATGGATGTGATATGACGTGATGATGATGGTCAATTTTTGAAATTTGATTAACAATTGAGATTTAATCTTGAAAACTGCTTTATTTTCAGCATTAAATGGCCGCAACATTTATAGCCAATCATAAGCCTTTATATGCAGCTTCACTATGCCGCATTAAATGATGCTGACATCATCTCACAAAAACATTCCCGCTTCATTAATATGGCCTCGTTTTGTCCCTTAGCTAATAAATATATCTTGACAGACACTTAGCTGTCGAATAACTCTTCTACTCTCAAGTCAACTGGTGTCTCTCAGTTGTTCAGTTGACTTAACTCTGCTGAATGTCCAATACTGCTGATTTTAGTCTACTGGAAGAGTAAAACTCTTCTAAAGTGCAATTATCTCCACTTTGGACTCTTCTGAACGACTCTTCTGAGTAAATTAACTCAGCTCAATTAATCTAAGTACATTTTTCAACTCTTCAAATCTTGATTCACAAAAGGATTTTGTGAATATATTAGCTAACTGCTTCTCAATTGACACATATTCCAACATGATGTCTTTCATTTCAATATGATATCTGATATAATGATATCCAATATCACTTTGTCCTTAAGTGCAATACTAAATTTTGAGTGATTACAATTACATTTGTGTTGTCACACATAATTGGAATTTCATTATCCTCAATTCATAGTCTCTCAGCTGTTGCCTTATCTAAAGCACCTGTGCACAACAACTGCCTGTATCTATGTCCTCAGCCTCAGCTATTGATATAGCTATTAAATTTTGTTTATTGCTAAACCAAGAAACCAATCTATTTCCATGTAGTTGACATGTACCAGATGTACTCTTTCTGTCAACTCTACATCTAACATAGTCTGAATCTGAATATCCAATAAGCTTGAAGCCTCATTCTTTAGGATACCACAATCCAACTTCTTGACTTCCTTTCAAATATCTCAAATCTTTTTTGTTGCAGTCATGTGACTTTCCTTTAGTGTAGACTGAAACCTTTTACATACACCTACTGCAAAAGTGACGTCAGGTCTGTTGGCAGTCAAATAGAGCAATGATCCAATGAGTGTTCTATATCTAGTTTGATCCACTGGTTTTCCTTCTGCATCCAAATATATCTTGATTGATGTGTTCATTGGTATCTTGACATATGATTTTTCTTCCATACCAAACTTTTTCATCAAATCCCTTGTGTACTAGGTTTGACTTATGAAGGTTCCATCCTTCATTTGCTTTACTTAAAATCCTGGAAGAAAGTTAATTCTTCCATCATGCCATCTCAAACTTTCCTTGCATAAGTTTTGAGAATTTATCACACAACTCTTTGTTTGTGGATCCAAGTATAATATCATCCACATAGATTTGCACAAGCAAGATTCTTTCTCCATCTTGGATTCTGAATAAGTTTATGTCAACCTTTTCTTTTGTAAATCCATTGTCTATGAGAAACTACAATAATGTATCATACCAAGCTCTTGGTGCTTGCTTCAATCAATAAAGTGCTTTCTTTAGCTTGTACACTTTATCTCCTATAGTCTTCTTCTCAAAGCCTAGAGGCTGCTCTACATAGAATACTTCCTCCACTAATCCATTAAAGAATGCACTATTCACATCTATTTGATAAACTGTGAAGTTCTTGTGAGCAGCATAGGCAAGAAACATTCTTATTGCTTCAAGTCTTGCAACTGGATCAAATGTTTCATAAAAATCTATGCATTCTTCTTGGCAATACCCTTTGGTTGCCAATATTGTCTTGTTTCTGACTACAGTTTCTTCTTCATTCATCTTGTTTCTGAATACCAACTTTATTTCAATAACATTATGGTGAGTAGGTCTTTGAACCAATTCTCAAACCTCGTTCCTTTCAAACTGATTTAACTCTTTTTGCATGGGTAGGATCCAGTGTGTGTCATCTAGAGCTTCTGACACATCTTTTGGTTCAATTTGAGAAACAAAACAAGTGAACATAGCTTCATGTTAAGTTCTTGACCTTATTCTTACTCATTCTCTAACATTTCCAATGATAACTCAGGTGGATGGTATGTCAGTCATCTCACATCAGGTTGGAGTAAGTCTGCTGGATTGTTTTACCTTGTAGCTAAGTTGTCCTGAACAACTTCTTCTTGATCATTTGGATTTAGCTGTAATCTTTCCAGTTCTCTTTGAGATTCAGCTAATTTATCCTAATCAGGATCGAGTCTTTTGGGTGCTGTCTCAGTGTAAGGACTCTTTTGAATAGTTGGCTGATTGATCTTCTGAGCTAACTTATCAATGTCTTATGTACTGACATTTGGTTCATCAAATACCACAAGAATTGACTCTTCTGTGACCATAGTCCTTTTGTTCATAACTCTAAATGTTTTGCTCTCAAATGAATACCTAACAAATATTCATTCATCTGTCTTAGCATCAAAAGCCTTCAAATTATCTTTCCCATAATTGTGAATGAAGCACTTTGTCCCAAAGATATGAAAATATCCTATATTGGATGGACTTTTCTCATTTTGAACTATTTTCGTCAGTTGAGGAAGCTTTTGCATGTATCCTTCTTCTCACACATAATGATGGTCCATGTGTATCTTGAGAAATCATCCACTACCACTAGGGCATATTTCTTCCCACTAAAGTTTGTTGGCTCCGCTGGCCCAATTAAATCCATATGCAACAGATGCAAAATCCTTGTTGATGAAAGATTTGTCTTTTCTTTAAATGATGATTTGATATGCTTTCCTTTCTGACAGGCATCAAAAATAGTTTCCTTTTTGTATAATGAATCTGGTAATCCTTCAACTAGATGACTCCTTGCAAGTTTGTTGATTGTCTTGAAATTCAGATCACTTAACTTCTTCTACCACAACCAACTTGCTTCAGTTGTGCTCTTTGTCAATAGACATGTGCTTGCTGTGCAGTTGATCAATCTACCACATACATGTTCTTCTTTCTAATCCCAGATAGCACAATATCATTTGCCTCAGCATCTTTGATTTGTTTTGTGCCTTCTGATTAAGGTCATCTTATCCCAAATCTCTTTTATTGTCCTGCATGACTTGACCTTGTTGAACATAGCTTTGTTCAATGTCTTGTATAGAATATCCTTAGCAATATTATCAATGTTGTGCCTTTTTCTATCCTCATTGGTCCATTAATTTATGGGCTTTTCAACCTCAACTACTCTTGCAACTACATCTCCTGCAACTGCTGCTCTAACCACATTTGTGTTCACCTTTGTGATTTTAATGGGTCCATCCTTAGTGACAAACCACATTTCATCATGCAGTGCAGAGAGATGTGCCTGCATATATATTTTCCAATCATCAAATTCTTCAATAGAAAACACAGGAATACGGGTTAGATTTGCTTCCATGATGACAACTCTTTAAAACCTTAGTAAAAACTGAAGTGTTGATGTTTTTGAAAACAGAGATCTAGTTCAGTAACAAGTACGGAAGGTTCTTTGAACCAACCACTCTGATACCACTTATAGTTCCCAAAGTGTGTTCGACAAAGTCTAGGTGAGGGGTTGATCAAATTTTACAAATTTTTTGATTCTTTTAAATCAAAGTTTAAGAAAATAGCTTAAACCTTTAGACATCTAAGCTGAAGATCAGCAGGAGAGTTAACCACTCAACAATTTTCTTGAGAATGATGTTGATAGAGTAACTCAGCTGAAGATAGTCAACTGTTTTACAAATTCAGTTTTCTTTTAAGTCAGTGGAAGACTTACACCCTTTTGAGTTTTGGTTATCAACACTTAGTGTTTTAGAGAGTTATGTAGTTGATTGGATAGTAGATATATATATAACATAATATTAAGTGCATGAATATAAAAGCAATAATGTAAACACACAACAATTTATAGTGGTTCGAGGATGGGATACTTCATCTACTCCACTTTTCTCCTCTCCAGGAGGAATCCACTAATGTAACAAGTGACTTTGGTTACAAAAGTATAGTCTAAAAAACCTTAATCACACAACTAGCTATTTCTGGGACTCACATCTTTACTAGGCAACTGTCTAGTTACTTCAGCTCTCTGAATCTTCAGGATTTATTCGCACAACCCTCGTTTGATACAGAATCTGATTCAAACTTGAACCTTAATACACTTCCTTCAATACTTGGCAGTGTAGACCCCTTGTTTTTTTTCACAAATATTTTCCTCTTCAACTGGTTAACAACTTCAATCTTTCACAGTGTGTGTTGGATGAAGTGTCTTAGAATAAGCTTGAGGATTTGCAGATTTAGCTTGAGAGAGTTTTGAAATTTTTCTTGCTTGAATGCTTTTGTGTCTGTGTCACATATTGCAGGTGTTTTTTCCTTTGAAAAATCCTCAGCTTTTGTAGTAGGAATTTGAATTTTGTCCGATGACGAGATAGACAAAATTCAAAACCATACGTTGTGTCCATTGGCTTGTCTTGTTTGGCAGCTTTTGATGTTGACCAATCCTTGTACTCAGGTTTTCTGAAAAGGAGTCAGTCCTGCTCACTTCACATTCCTTTATTCCTTTTACATTCTTATAGCTTGAGCACTTTAAGACTTCAGACATGTCCTTGTTACTAAACTAACTAACTTTCTTGGACTTAGTGCAACAAACTTCTCCAGATGTCTTAGTCCTTCAGTTGCTTTACCCCTTTTGAGTGAAGCTTGAGTCTCCTAACATATTCTTGTGATGGACTCTGTTGTCAGTCTTCTAAAAGACTGGGCTGTCGTACTTGGCGGAGAGTCTTCTAATGTTCACTTTGCTGTAAGTCAGCTGGTTCTTCCCACCACTCAGCTACGAGTCTTCTGATGAATTCTTCAGCAAGTCTTCTGCAATTCTACTTGGCCGCTTTTCAAGTTAGCTTAATTTTATCTATTACATCAGTAGAAATTACATTAAAATGGGGTGCAAACACTCTAATACAAAGTTTTCTAAGCATCATCAAGATCTATACAATAAATGTCCCAATATTATTATAAAAGCAATTGGATATCATACAGTCAAAGACTAAAAAGTTCAGGAAACAGAGGTACCAAATGGGGTAAAAAGTTTATACCTCGTATGATCTAAGAAGAGTGATATCAATTTGAGTCTTATCCACAAATTTATTATACAAAACACAAAATCAGAGCAAATTGTGTAGTACAATATGACTTTAATAAATGGTGATTTTGTTGGTATGTTAGATAGATATTTAAGTCACCCTCGTATGGATCATTGGAAAGTAGGCAAACAGGTTATGAGGTATTTGTAGAAAACGAAGGATTACATGCTCACACACAGAAATCTAATTAGGTGGAGATCATAGGGTATTCTGATTTTGATTTTGTTGGATGCCAAGGAAGCAGGCGATCCACTTCACGCAACATTTCTTGTTGGCTGGGGGAGTCGTTTCATGGAGAAGTGATAAACAGACACTTGTAGCACCTTCTACCATGACAGCTGAATTTATAACGTGTTATGAGACATCCAATCACAGAATATAGCTATGAAATTTTGTCATTGGGCTGCACATTATTGAGAATGTAGAAGGACCACAAATGTTATATTTGTGACAATAACTCGTCAATGTTGTATTCCAAGAATAACAGAAGCTCTACTAAATCAAAGCACATTGACATAAAGTTCGTGGTTGTGAAGGAAAGGGCATAGAGAACAATAGAACATATCGGGATAGACTCAATGATTGTGAAACCGTTTACTAAGGGGTTTAACACCCAAGGTCTTTCACGAGCATACTACTCATATGGGTGTAATATAGTTCCAGGATACTTTGGTTTAGTGGAAGTCTGTAATTTTATTTCTCTATCCATTATTATGGATATGTTTTGTGTGTTTGGATATTTCTGTACAGATATAAAGTATTTGGTCTATTGCACTCTATTATTTTTTTATTATGGTTAATTTCACTAAGGAATAACATGCCCGGTTGGAAATAGGCATATTAGATCATGTTACGTGCAATTTCCATGCTACGTATCCAAGATTTATCTATCATTTGGTTATATTAGTATATGTGATGGGTTTATTCATACCTAAGGTAATGACGACCTCTTTAATCATATACTTGTAGGGTTAATGAACGACATTGTAAATTATGGTAGCAAGGTTTGAGCTCATAAGATATTGCACATTTGTTTGGTGACATATGTACTTCAAGTGGGAGATTATTAGAAAGTTTTAATTTGGACTAACATATGTTAATTAAATGTGCATAGTTATCTAAAGTGTGATTTAATTAAAGTTATCTATGAAAGTTTTAATTTGGGATTAAAAATGGTATCAAATTGTCATGGAATTAAATATGTAGATAATATTAGGAGATTTTCAATTTCCTGATGGACCAAATTAAAAATCAATGGGATACTTATCCATAAAGTGGTAATGGCCCCACGACGGTTTATTAAGCAAAAGACAAAAAAATATTCTCCTTCGACAAAAATCCTGATAGAGAGAAATGTCAAAGGGAACCAATCGTTTGAAAGTCCACACCAAATCAAGATTTCTCAAACTATGGATTCAGGTACACTTCAGTGATTTATATTATCTATTCTTATTCTTCTCAATTTATCGTGGTAGAGATTTTGTTGGGCATGCTTATTGTGGATTTCTTTAAATGAATCATGTTGTTTGTGTATTCCAACAAGCAAGTTTCAGAGAATCATGTATATAGTGGCTCTAATAGCACTTATTGGAATACGCAAACAACATGTTTCAATTCAAGAAATCCACAATACGCATGCCCAACAAAATCTCTACCATGATAAACTAAGAAGAAGAAGAGATAATCTGAAAGACAGAAGCGTACCTGAATCTACATTTTGAGAAATCTTGATCTATTATGGACTTCCAAACATCAATTCCCTTTGAGATTTCTCTCCGTATCAAAATTACTGTCAAAGGAGAACATAACTTTGTCTTCTTAATAAACCGTCGTTTGGGGCCATAACCACTTTATGGATAAGTATCCCTTTGATTTTCAATTTGGTTCTTAACAAACTGAAAATCTCTTAAAGTATCTACACATTTAATTTCATGACAATTTGATACTCTTTTAATCCCAAATTAACTTTAGTAGATCACTTTAATTTATCATACCTTATGATAACTATGCACATTTAGTTAACATATGTTTGTCCAAATTAAATATTTTCGACAGATTTTTCCCTCTAAAAATGATGGCAAGGACTAGGGATGGAAACAAAGGAGGTTTGAGATGGATTTGGCCAAACCCAAGACTCGCTCCGCCAAGCAAAATTCCACTGACTTTGCTGAAAACAAAGTACAACAAACTGACACATCACTGAGTTCACTTTGGTTTTTCTCCATACACGTCTTATTTGAAGAAAAGTGAAATTTTAATATTGTTGTATAGACAGAGGAAAACAAGTTGTATAGAGTAGGAGCCTTGCGGTGCAAAAATGAGTGAAAAGATGATGGAGTGATCCACCTCAATATTCTGGCCATTCATACTATTATATAACAAACTTTAAATCTAAAAGATTTAGAAATTTTCTTCGAGCTGATGTCAAATTATGAGAGCAAGATTTACACCCATAATTAAGAGTGTGTTCGTGTGACTATCGCACGAGGGAGAAGAGTTTTCTTTACAGTATATGTATCTTTGTATCTAACCAGTTAATTTTTAATGTAAAAGTGAAAAAAGAAGAGAAAAAAAATGAACATATATCAGGGCAGGTTCGAATGGACCCATAACCCTCGGAGGCATTATATGGTTTGAAACAAGCACCAAGAGCATGGTATGGTACACTGTTTCAATTTCTAATAGACAATGGATTTACCAAGGGAAAGGTTGATAGAACACTCTTCAGAATTTAAGATAGAAAGAGCATCTTGCATGTGGATGATATCATCTTGGGATCCACAAACAAATCGTTGTGTGACAAATTCTCAAACCTACTAGGTCTTCAAATCAAGCAAATGAAGGATGAAGCCTTCATAAATTAAACCAAGCATACCAGGAATTTAATGAAGAAATTTGGTATGCAAGAGAAGTCATCTATGGAGATTCCCATGAATGCTTCAATCAAAATGGATATGGATGCAAACCAGTGGATCAAACAAGATATAGAGCAATCATTAGATCAATGCTTTATTTGACTGCCATCAGACCTGACATCACCTTTGCAGTAGGTGTATGTGTAAGGTTTCAATCTGCACCTAAGGAAATCCATACGACAACTGCAAAGAAGATTCTGAGATATTTGAAGGGAAGCCAAGAAGTTGGATTGTGGTATTCTAATGCGGGTGGATTCAAATTGATTGGATACTCAGATTTAGACTATGCTGGATGTAGAGTTGGCAGGAAAAGTACATCTGATACTTGTCAAATGCTTGGAAATAGATTGGTTTCTTGGTTCAGCAGGAAACAAAACTCTATAGCTACATCAACAGCTGAGGCAAAATATATTGTTGTAGGCAGTTGTTGTGCCCAAGTCTTGTGGATGAGGCAATAGCTGAGAGATTGTGATATTAAAGAGAAAGAAATTCCAATTATGTCTGATAACACAAGTGCTACTGCAATTACTCAGAATCCAGTACTGCACTCAAGAACAAAGCACATTGATGTTAGACATGTCATAAGAGATCATGTTTAAAAGAAAGACATCACATTGAAATATGTCTCAACTGAGAAGCAGTTAGCTAATATATTCACTAAGCCCCTATGTGAATCAAGGTTTGAAGAACTGAAAAATGAGCTTGGATTAATTGAGCTATATTAAAATGCTCAGAAGACTTATTCAACAGAGTTAAAGGTGGGAGAATTGTATTTCAGAAGAGTTTTGCTCCTTCAGCAGAGTAAAATAGCTAAATTGGATGTTAAGCAGAGTGGAGTCAACTGAATAGCCGAGTTCCATCAGCAGACTAAAGAGAGAAGCATAGTAAAGGCTAAATGAGTCAGTAGACACATTTTTGAGCTAAGAGACAAAACGAAGTCATTTTCATTAAAGCGGGAATATTTTTGATGATGATGTCAGCATCATTAAATGCGGTACAGTGAAAAGCTGCAACAGTATGCTTATGATTGGGCATAAATGCTACGAGCATTAAATACGACATGATTAATGCTTTATATGGTTTAATCTCAACCGTTGACTACATTTCGAATTCTCAAGATCCCAAAATAGTCTCTTCACATCCCATATATATCGGATTTCACTTTCCCTCTCTCTTCTCACTTTACTCTCACGCATTCAAATTCTCAAAAAATTTCTCTCTGCAAAATCGTTCAAGTTCTTCAAGTTTTTATCGAAAATCTCTCATGGCACCTAAGAAATCTGCAAGATCAATGAAGTTGATTTTTCATCTGGAGAATTAGGAATGTTGAAGTTTCTTACCGTGAATATGTCCCAAACCTTCTTGGAGGAGGTTGCTATGTTCTATGTGAACGCCTTTGTTCACGATATGGGATCCATTCTTCTGTGAATGGAAAAATAGTCAAGTTAGCTGCTGAAGACTTGAATGAGCTGCTCTACCTTCCGAACAGTTGAAGGATTATGAGTTCGAATTTATGAAGATATGGAAGGAGATTGCCAAGGATAAGGTAGCTGATAAGCTGAATCCCTCATCTACCAATATAGTAATCAAGGAAGAATATCACAAACTTATGGACGTAGTGGATAAGTGCGTCAATATCATGTTTTGTTCCTATAATCAACTATCACAACTAAGCTGACTGTGATGGAAACTATTATGGAGGAGCTGGATGTGAATTGGAGTGAGTTCATATTTGACAAGCTGTGTCAACACGTCCAGAACATGGAGTTGATTGAAGGGAATTTTAAGAACACCATTGGCTATAAATAGTCATTGGGTATCTCTTGGAGAAGAAGGGAGTGCCTTTGCGGAAGGGTAAGGCATTCCATGTGAATAAACAGATGTTCAAGGAAAACTTATTAGCTGCCCAGAAGAAGGCCCATGCAAAGAAGAAGGGTTGTGATAATCCATTTTTTTAATTAATAATTTGATTAGAGGTAAGTATAGGGGTTATGTTAGGGGTTAGTTTAGGGGTTTAGTTTAGGGGTTAGTTTAAAGTATTTAGTGGTTAATATTGATTACTATAAATATGTATACTTCATACTCAAATTTTACACCAAATTTCAAATAATTATAATGTAATGATATTTTTTCAACTTATTATTCAAGTTTCATATGTATATATATATATATATAATTCCCAATTCACAAGCTTCTTTCAATATTTTATTTTTACAAATTATTTCATTAATTAGTTCGATTTATTAAAATCACATATTAATTATATAATTTTATTAATGTGAAAAACGAAGAGGTCGAGGACTAGGACTTTTATTGTTCATTTTTCTACATCGAATATATGCAATTATTAAGGTAGGGATTTTTATATTATTTGTCTTTATTTAATGTTCCATGATTATACTTCATTGATTGCAATATATGTCAAGAGGAAATAAATTCATATAAGCTAGGGGCCATGAAAAGGGTCCGGGATCAAACGTATCTTCGGGGTGAACCCGCAATGCTATGCGAGAATCGCCATCGAGGAGGAAAAAGAGGAAATTAATGAATTTATTGTTGTAATTATGCGAATGCTTTTCATGTTATATTAAATATTGACAAATATATCTTTACTGAGCGAGATGAACCACACCCCTATTATTATCATGAGTTTCAGTTTGAGAAATCCGGCTGAAGATATGATGTTGTGGATGGTGGAATAAATCATGCTATATTTATATATTAAATAATTATGATCGGACTAAATTTTGAATTTGTGTCTTTAATTTTTTCCCGGTTTATGCTTGGGATAATTGTTGGATATTTTAGAAGATGTATTATTATTATTATTATTATTATTATCATTATTTTTTCTTAAGAATTAAAATTTCTAAATCGACTTTTGATTATTATTGGGATCACTTTAATTTATAAATTCCTGTTTTCTTAATAATATTTTAGAGTACTTTAATTTAATAAAATTGGGTCGTTACAAGTGGTATCAGAGCAGGTCTACGGTTCTGTAGACTTGGAGAAACAAAAGTTTCTTTTCAAATTTTAAAAGAAAATAGTCTAATAACATCAATCTCCATCATATCTCGCCGAGTTTCTCAAGGTATGCAATTTATATGTCATGTTATTCTATTTATTTATGAAGTATCATTTTATATTATCATGTTTTAGAGTACATTTTATCAATTCTTGCCATCATTCTTTTTAAAATAAAAGCATAATTGTATTAAAGAAAATTCATGACAAGTACATTTGTTACCATATTTTATATTAAAGAAATTTTATGATAAAATCGTATGGGCTTAATTACATGAACCTAGATGACCAATACTTATTTGATTTGGATTATTAGGAAGATGATTGGTTTGAGATCTTATGTTAACGAGAATGTACTATTGAGGTTAGTAGAAATTACCAGCAACTTTGAGGTGATGGTGCTTGTGCTCATGCCAATATTTTGATGATACTTGAGGGAGAAAAAAAAAACCCAAGAAGCGGAACTTGAGGAAGATCTGGAGTATTAGGAGACTTAGTATCCGGGAACTTCATAAATTGATTAATAAACCCATTATTATTGATAGAGATGAATAGTGAGATAAACTATACATAGTAAAAGATGATAGGCTAATCGCCATTAGTCTTAAGTTAGTCTCTAATTATTATTATTTAGTTAACTTTTGATAGGTGACTTTTATTTTTAAGCATGAATCATGGTTGTCAGAGAATTATTATTATTAATAAGATTTTGATCTTCTTTAGGATTGCACGTCTTAATTTTGATTATGAGAAATGTCGGGTAATTTTAAGGTAATTTTAAGTTGATAGATGCAAAAGGATAATCTCTTGATTTTAGTTGTACAATGAATTTGATTAAATTTTTACTAACCCTATGATACTTTTATAAAAAGGCTCAAGTCTAGGTTTGTTTTGATGGAGGCATTTTAAGAAGGACTTTACTACAATCCAAGTTAATCTAAAGTTTATAGGACATAAGTGATATAATTAATTTTTTCGTATATAATTTGTGATAAGCTATTGATTTTCATGTTTAATTACGAGGCTTGTGGCAAAAAAGCTTATAATTATTTATGTGTTGGTGTAAATTAGATTGTTATTGCTGAGTTGGTCGATTATATGTTATAGGCTTATTCCCAAACGAAGGTGATAAAGTTTACCTAGTTATTCCTGAACTACTGATTATAGTGTTTTTCTTGATTAATGTTTGAGTATATGGTTTACTCTATAAGGTTTGAGTTATTGAATATACCCTTTTTCCTATGAGGTTTGAGATATTGAGCACAAGATTTTGCCCTATAAGATTTGAGTCATTGAATGTAAGATTCTCCCTTAAAGAATTTGAGTAATTTGAATATAGGGTTATCCTGTGTATTTGAGTGAATGATTTTTCCTAATTACAGTTTGAGTATTTGGGCATATTGAAATATAAGGTTTTTTCAATAAGGTTTGATTATTGTAGTTGTGAGTTGACAACACATGAGGTTAGTTATTTGATGAAAAGTTCTCCTACTAAGGGTTAATGTAAACAAATTTGGATTTGAGATTGATTTTCCCTAATGAGATTTGAACGTAGGATTGTAAATTACGTTTTGAGCATATAAGGTTTCCTTATTTTAGAGTTTGGTTGTATTGAACATAAGATTTACCCTAACTACGATTTAAACTGTGAGACCAAGAGTGAGTGACTTGTTTGCTCACGGATCAAGAGCAGTTAATAAGAGAGTTATTTTGGTGGCGAAGTATGAAAAGATATATTGGAACTTTTGTGGAAAAATATTTGACTTGTCAGCAAGTTAGCCGAATACCAAAGACAAGTTAGCCGAATACCAAAGACCATCTGGTATACTCAAACCACTTGATCCAGAATGGAAATAGGAGCACATAACTATAGATTTTGTGGTAGGGCTTCTACCATCAATCAAGGGAAACAAGGCCATATGGGTTGTAGTAGATCGATTAACAAAGTCAGCACATTTCTTACCTATTAAGATGACATTCAGAATGGAGTGATATGCACAAATTTACATTGAGGGAATAGTGAGACTTCACGGAGTTCTTGTGTCAATTGTTTCAGATGGAGATACATGTTGTACTTCTCATTTTTGGAGAAGTCTACAAAGTGCTTTGGGAACAAAACTTAGATTTAGTACGGCTTATCACTCACAAATAGATGGACAGTCTGAAAGGACTATACAAATATTGGAAGATATATTGAGAGTATGTGTGCTCGACTTAGGAAGTAATTGGGAAACATTATTACCCTTAGTAAAATTCGCTTATAACAACAGTTATCACGTGACTATTGGGATGGCTCCATACGAGGTGCTCTATAAAAGAAAATGTAGATCACCATTATATTGGAGCGAAGTTGCTGAAAGAAAAATTTTGGGCCCTGAATTAATTCGGCAAACTGTTGAAAAGATAGCTATGATATAAGATTGAATCAAGATGACTCAAGATATACAAAAGTCATATGCTAATAGACGGAGAAAACATAAATAGTTTGATGAAGGAGAAAAAGTATTTGTGAAAGTAGCTCCTATTAAATGTGTTATTCGATTTGGCGAAAAGGAAAAGTTGAAACCGAGATATATCGAACCATTTGAAATCCTTACACGAGTTGGAGATTTAGCTTATCAGCTAGCATTACCACCGAGTCTATCAAGTGTGCATAATATTTTTCACGTCTCTATGCTAAGAAAGTATGTTCATGATCCAAGTCACATCGTGAATTATAAGGATCTAACAATCAACAATGACTTAACTTACGTGTAAGCACCATAAGCTGTTTTGGAACGCAAGATTCATCATTTGAGAAATAAAGATGTTGCTCTAATCAAAGTACAGTGGAGACGTCATGGCAGAAATGAAGCTACTTGGGAGCGTGAAGATGAGATTCGTGTCAAGCACCCAAAATTTTCAATTCCAGGCAAGATATCAAATTTCGAGGACGAAATTATATTTAAGGAGAGTAGAATGTGATAATCCATTTTTTTAATTAGAGGTTAGTATAGGGGTTATGTTCGGGGTTAGTTAGGGGTTTAGTTTAGGGGTTAGTTTAGAGTATTTAGTGGTTAATATTGATTACTATAAATATGTATAACTTCATACTCAAATTTATACCAAATTTCAAATAATTATAAGGTAAAGATATTTTTTCTACTTATTATTCAAGTTTCCTATGTATATATATAAATATATATTATTCCCAATTCACAAGCTTCTATCAATATTTTATTTTTACAAATTATTTCATTAATTAGTTCGATTTATTAAAATCACATACAATTATATAATTTTATTTAATGTGAAAAATGAAGGGGTCGAGGACTAGGACTTTTATTGTTCATTTTTCTACATCGAATATCTGCAATTATTAAGGTAGGGATTTTTATATTATTTGTCTTTATTTAATGTTTCATGATTATACTTCATTGATTGCAATATATGTCAAGAGGAAATAAATTCATATAAGCTAGGGGCCATTAAAAGGGTCCGAGATCAAACATATCTTCGGGTGAACCCGCAATGCTATATGCAATAACTGGCCAGTCAGAGGAAAAAGAGGAAAATAATGAATTTATTGTTGTAATTATGGGAATGCTTTTCATGTTTTATTAAATATTGACAGATATATCCCTACTGAGCGAGATGAAGCTCACCCCTATTATTATCATGATTTTCAGGTTGAGAAATCCGGCTGAAGATATGATGTTGTGGATGGTGGAATAAATCATGTCATATTTATATTTTAAATAATTATGATCGGACTAAATTTTGGATTTATGTCTTTAATTTTTTTCCCGGTTTATGCTTGGGATAATTTTTGGATATTTAGAAGATGTATTATTATTATTATTATTATTATTATCATATTTTTTCTTAAGAATTAAAAATTCTAAATCGACTTTTTGATTATTAATGGGATCACTTTAATTTATAAATTCGTGTTTTCTTAATAATATTTTAGAGTACTTTAATTTAATAAAATTGGGTCGTTACAAGGGTGCTTCCGAGGGGGAAACAACTGAAAGTGTCCTAGAGGAAGAGACAGCTGCCCCAGCTCCAGTACTAGGTCTAGTTACCCCTGTGGTAACTAAGAAGAGAAGGACAGTTGCGCCTAGAAAGGCAGATATGAAGAAGCAGAAGACTCAAGCCAAGGCTAACTTGAGAGATGAAGAAGAGGAATTAGTTATCAAGGCAGCTGAAAAGCCTACAGTTGAGACCTCTGAGACAGAGTCAGTCATTCGAGTTATGGCTGAGACTTTTTATAAGGAAGACGATGAAGTGCCCTTGGAGAGGCGATCAAAGAAGAGACGTGACTTGTAGTCTGCTGCAGCAGCCCCTATCAAAAGGCTGCAACAAACACAACTGCTATTGTGCCCCTAACAATTGATCAAGAAGAAGAGGTGGTTGATGACACAACCGCATTGGTACATGAAGGTAGTTGTTGAGATAATTGTTGAAGTTGGTGAGGCTATCTTGCCTCAAGTTGAAGAAGAGCGTGCTACAGAAGACCCTGCTGCTTCGGATGAACTAGAATCCCCTATTTTTCCTGACATCGAAGCCAGACTGCATATGTGGAGTAAATGGAAATTGAGCAACAATAGAATCCAGTTTCAGAGGCCCAAAATGAGTGAAGAAGAGGAGTGTCTTCTAAATTTTCTGGACAATGCTTCAGTTGTCTTGGCTCTTGATTATGTCTACTCCAGCACTGTACTCTTTAAGATGAAGCAAGATGAGAAGGCGATGGCCCTTGAAAAGGTTAAGGCTGCTGAGCCTCATATATGCCCCTTCACTGATGTTGTCATTCCTGATTGCGGTAGCAGCAGTGATGAAGAACATATTGAGGGTGCTGATGCTATTGAAATCTCATAGCTGAAGCATGCCCTTCGGGAATTCCGTGAGTTAGCTGAGCGTGCCAAATAGTCTAGTATTGGAGAATCATCTTTGATTCTGTCACCAACCCCTATCATTCAAGATGGAATGAGGGACTTAGCAGCAGTCACCTCTCCAGCTCACTCACAGGAAAATGTTACAACAGGAGATGGTGATGATACTGGGATGAAAGTAGTTGAAGAGAGAAACCCAGTGGAGCCACACCCTAAGGATGGTGTTGAGATAGCACAAGAGAAGATGGCTGAACATTCATGCGATAGAACCAAGTCCCCATTAATAGTTGATCCCTTTGAAAATCCATCAATTGGTGAGCCAGCAAAGGGGGAAACTGCTCACACTACAGCCAAATCAGAGGAGGCTATAGGGGACCAAGAATCAATGAAATCAAGATGCGAAAGTGAGATGGCTGAGTTGGAATCTATTCTCGCCAGTGAAGTTGTGGTGGTTGAGACTGCCACAGCTGAGGCCCCAGTAGAGTTGAAGACTAGTGAAGAAACAGACATTGAAATGATTGTAACTAAGGCAAAGGATGGATCAGCAGAGACCATGACAGTTGAGATTGTTGGTCATAAAAGTGCAATCCCTGCTGTTTGCTTGTGCCTTCACTGTACCCGTGCTGGAAGTCACAACCACGCCAGTTGGAGTCTACAAAAGGTATATCTAGGAGTCCACGGTAGATTGAGGTAAAAATTGACGGGCCTTATAAAAGTTTTTAAACTCCTAAAGGTCCGGCCTAGTTATGCTCCATCGACTTCGGCGAGCGCAAGTACTACCTCAAGGGCATCGTCAATGCATTTTTGGCTGCCACGACGGAGGTGGTGGACTCGACCGTGCTGTGAGAACAAGGAATTTAAGTACTACTACTTGCGGTTTGACAAATTAGAGAAACAATTTGATCCTGACAATAGATTCGTTCTTATGTTCTTCCACTACAAGAAAACATTGAAATTTCAACAAAACAATCTGTTGAAATTTGACCAATTTTCGTTGGAATTACCGATTCCAACGGAAATTCCAATGGAAAAAATTCGTTGGAATAAAATATTTGTTGGTTGGAAATTCCAATTGTTGGAAAAATTCCAATGGAAAAATATTCCAACAGTAAATTCAACTATATTTGACCGTTGGAATATTCAATTGTTGGAAAAATCCAACGAATATTCCAACAGTAATTCCAATAGAATTATACTGTTGTAATTTAGTCCAACGATGATTCCAATGGTATTAATCCGTTGGAATATATAATCGTTGGAATGAACTCCAACGATTATTCCAACGCTATTTTCAACGACATTATATTGTTGGAATTAATTCCAATGATAATTCCAACAATATATTTTCATTGGAAGTTAAGAAAAAATTCCAACGTTTTTTTTGTTGGAAAACATTCCATCAACAATCCCAACAGATTTATAATATCATAAAAAGTCGATATCAAATATTTCCAAATGTACTATGTAATTTGTCCATCACAAAAGAAACAAATCAACAATCCTAAAAGTAATAATATCATCACAACGACCCCCAAATTCTTCAACAAAAAATAAAGTCAGCACAAACAAATCAATAGTCTCCATAATCATCATCATTCCCCATATCTTCAGCAACTCCAAAATCCGCATTAGCATCATTAAGCATGTTGCACCCTTGAAGAAGAGGCATCATGGCTAGGGGAGGGGTGTGATACGCCCGTGAGCTTCTCCAAAAGACTACGGATGGAGGCCAATTCACTCTCTAAACGCTCCTCAATAGTATTCATATGGTCGTATAGCTTTTTAATATCAATAGATTGAGTGGCCTTAGACTTCAAACCCGAAGAATAATAGAAAGTCGCCTCAGATCCAAATCCGCAAGATTTGCCTCTTATTGTTTCCTCGATTGGCTCGTAAAAGAGAGCAGATTCATCCAGTTCAGTTTCACCTTGTGACATTTTACTTTTCTTCAATTTCTCATAAGTACCCTGCACACAAAACACAAAATACAAAATATGTTTAGAACTGTACCGATAATTTGTGTCAAAAGGGGGCACCCCATAAAGAAATTCATAGCACAAGATACCAAGGCTCCATATGTCCACATTTGCGTGATGCTCCACACTCTCCACTAACAAGATTAATGGTAAACAATCACCTGGAAATACAACAAAAGCAAAGACATGCTGTCCATGGAATAGAATTAGCTTTACATGTAGGCTTTAATATTGTGCTCATTAATTAAAAATGTCATAAACCGCCATTCTTTCCAAATGAAAACAATTCTCATACAAAACAATCTGCACTTCTTCCAAGTAACTCTGAATCATGTACGCAGTAAAATAAGCATACCCATCTTAGGTGGAAGATAATCTAGAGTACCACACATAATCCGCCTGCACCGACCAACCAAAATCTGCAATTTTAAGTTCACCCTGAAAATTGGAAACACTAGTAAAGTGAGAAAAGGCTGCAGCATTTCCCTTAACAACAGATGAAACTTGAGAAGCAAAAGCTTACAATTACCTCTGCTCCAACCAACAGATTCTCTGGTTTAATATCTCTATGTATTACGTGCTTTCCATGACAATATATGAGTGATCGAACCAATGATGCAATGTCTTTGTTACATGTCCCATAAACACACACATAAACAAGTCTCTTGTCACCGAGAAGCTAAAATGTGCAAGTTAATCGATCATTCCAATAGGAAACTTGTAGAGAAACTCAAGATGCATTGCATAATTCAAGCTGTTTGAAAAGAAAAGGACATTCAAAGAGAGGAAATGACAAGGTGGCTGTAGTGGGGATAAAAGAAAAAGGCTCACCGTAGAAGCACGTCTTTCATGAAATATTTGCAATTCTCGCAACTCTTTAAAGAGTTCTTTCTTGGCAGATATTCTAGAATCAAGTATACTCGTTTCTGTAGTTAATGAGATACAGATAAGTCCACTAAAAATATTATCATCAACTCATAAGGTAATTGAAAGCCTTCATGCCTGATCATAAAAGTAACCATAGAGCCGTAAAATGTTAGGATGTCGAAGGTGGCTCTGTATTTCGACTTCACGGCGAAGCCGATGCTCAACCTGAGACTGTTTCAGCTGGCTCTTGAACACAAATTTTAGTGACACAATGTGTTTGCTCTGCTTAAAAGAAGAAAATACATTTTAGTTTCATCTCTACATTAAAGGTACCAAATAATTCTCACCACCAATCCTTTTTTCCTTCCACTTGGAAAATACTAATCTCAATATAAATAGTTCCCATTTGTTCTTTTATATCCCTTTCAAGTAGCATAGTTAGTCTCCAAAACCACTCATCAGCTAAAACCTCAAAGACTCAAATTGAAATATTTATTTTGGAAATTTACATGAAACAGTAGCTAACTAATTCATAAAAAAGAAAATTTATTCCATGTGATATATCTCATAAGTTCAAACTATACACAAATATATATATTCTACTGGGTAAGAGACTATATAAATAATAATGCGAGACTAGTCATGATAGGAAGGAAGTAAAAGCACTAATGCAACATTTGGCTAAAATATAAGTGTCTAGAAGTTAATAGAACAACAAATTCCCAGATACAAGGACCCATTTTCATGGTCCCCAACCATCTTAATAATGTGATCTATCAATTTCACTTATACTGATATACGCTAACAATTGCATCCAATTAACCCTAGCTATTGAATCCAATTAATAACAATCTTCGCAAGTAGTCCCCACGCAGATAATTCTATCACTGAAAATGGTCGCTAAACCCTAATCCCCTAGAATAAAATCCATACATGCCAAAGGATGGAATTACAAATTCATAATTTAATCTCTATGTTTTCCATACCTATAATCAACTGGAAGGACAATTTTTTAATCACTAAAAAAGGCTCTATTATACACATCTCAAATTCTTCTGCGTTAAAATGAGCCTGCACTTCCAAGGTCGTTATAAAAGAAATGACAAGAAGAACATAAATTGTAAAATTTGGGGAAGATTAATTTCTGAAACCCCCCTCAAAAACGTCAAATAACCACAGGAAATGGAAACACGTACTCGCGGAAAGAAAATTAAAATAGTTCTTCAAAATTCCAGAACCAAAATCAAATAAAAAACAAGCACTAAAAATCGGAACAAATTTCTACAAACATAACGCATCGGCTCCTCTAACCTGGCGCTCATCTTGAGGCTCCGTCTCGATCCCCATTTCCGCTCAGGGTGCAAGCAAAGAGGAAGATACAAAAAGGGAGAGGGTGTCGAATCTACAGGAATGGAAAGAAAAATAACTATGTGATTTGATTTGAAATGGAAGGAATTGAAATAAAGAAAAACTGGAGTACCAAGAAATAGTAAGAAAAATTGGAGTACCAACCGATAATATGATGGTGCGAGCGGGGCGACGGAAATCTCGAGCTGATACGGGCAGAGTGACGGGCGGCGATGGGTGATGTGACCGAAATGAGAAACGGGTTTGAGAAAATGAATTTCATTTTGGGAATTTTCTGCAACAATACATTTTACAAAAACACCTGTTGGAATAAACGATATGTGGAAAAAACCTGACTTCCGAAATTCTTTGCAAAATAGAAGTAGAAGTTGTTTGCAAAATCACTTATTTTGGGAGAGAGTCGGTCTCTATTTTTTTGTCTGTCAATGTGTTTGCAAACCTAGAAAAAAGGACTTTAGTTTTTTTAACTAAAGTTGCTGTTTTCTAACTTGCTATTGAAGTAGTTGCTATTGAACCTAATTTTAGTTAAAAAATATATATAATTCGGTTATTCGGTTCAATTATCCGAAATTTTAGAGGAGAACCGAACCAAATAACTGAAATTATAAAAAGCAAAAACCAAACCAAAATTTTTGGCTCGGTTTCAGTTCGAACCGATTTTTCGATTTTGGTTCGGTTTGGCCAGTTAACCGAAATGCGCACAACCCTACTTATTCCAACGATTTTATTTATCATTTGAATTAATGTTGAAAATTTTCCAACGATTTATTGTGATATTGGAATTTTTGTTGGAATTTAATTTTCCAACGAAAATTCCAACCGTTTATTCCAATAGTCTTGTCTACTATTGGAATTTATGTTGGAATTTTTCCAACGGTATGCTGTAGCATTGGAATCTCCATTGAAATTATAAAAATTCCAATAGTATTTCCAATAGTTTATTCCAACTATTTTGTTTACCATTGGAATTACTATTGGAATTTTCCAACGGTTTATTTTGGTGTTGGAATTTTTGTTGGAATTTTAATTCCAACGGACATTCCAATAGTTTATTCCAATGGTTTTGTATACCGTTGGAATCATTGTTGGAATTTTCCAACGATTTGTTGTGGTGTTGGAATTTTCGTTGGAATTTGATTATTTTCTTGTAGTGTTCAGGTTGTTGTCTTGACTTTCTTCACCCTTATAACTCTATTCACCAATCATACCCATCTCTCTCTCTATGTTTTTGTTGAGGTAGATTCCTCAATTGGTTCGTTATGTTTCTGTTTTTTGAGGTTATATGTTTGTTATAGATCATTGACTTCGTCTGTTTATTTTAGATGATTAAATTTATTAAGTCGACTCAATTCATCAACAATGACTTACACATGTACCACACTGAGAGCAATACCCATGCATTGGCATGTACATCTAACTTAAATGAGAAACTTGGTCTGGTAGAGATTTGCCTTGTTGACCTTTTGTAATTGTGAGGCTTGGAATCATGTATGCTGACTGAATATCTATTGTTTGCTTGATTTAATTTTCAAATGTGACAACTAGTTGTGGATAAATGCTTTAATGAATTTTTTTTATTGTATATACTTTGACTGAACTGCTTGTTGATTTAGTGAGATGTGGATTGGTTCATATGATTGGTTATTAACTCCAATTGGTGACTTTGTTTGAGCTTTAAAACAATGCATATGATTGATTTTATCTACTTATGTGTGATTTAATTATAAATTGCATGCTTCATATTTTGTTTGGAAGAATTTAATTATATTCTAGTAATCTGAAGTCGTCAAATAATACATGTACATAAGGATTACTTTTACTTTGTTATACAATTTATGATCGTTTGATTGAGCATGATATTATTTTGTTCAGGTACTTAAAAGAATGGATTCTCTTCTGGACAAGATTGATTTTGAAATCTTGACTAATAAGAGCAAGGTTGACCCGCGTTGGATATTGTTGTCTTTAGTTGAATATATACTTTTTGTTGGTTGGTGAAATTTAATTTCATGTTGGTAGAATTGGATTTTATGTTGAATTTGTAGTGGATTACATGATGATTGGTGGAATAATATACCTTTTGTAATATTTTGAATCACAATTATATATTTCCATGAATATTTTGTAGTACGAATGTGAAACTTTCACACAAAACAAATCGATTTGTGATTGTAAATAATTATTTATCGGAAAAAGAAAAAACAAGACATGTTCTTAAAACTTAAATTCTAAAACCTCCTTAATTATATATGTAGTTATTATTATGTATGTTGCCCTCAAAATATGATAGGTATGTTATGTTATTTATGTAAATATGTTATTTCTTTTTGAATGTTAGAATTGTGATTTTTTTATTGATTGAATAGTGTGTCATAGTGATTGATTTTCAAAAAATTAAATTTATTTAGTTGAAACCATTAAATGTAAATAAAAATAAATTTATTATACGGGTTAAATGGGTAGGGTTCGGGTTACCTATGAAATAAATAGGTTGGGTTCGGGTTCAAGGTCCTGACACGAATAATTAAATAGGTCGGGTCTGGGTTTGCTGAATCTGATCCGTGAACCCACGAACCCAGACCCGAGAACCCGGACCCAACCTAAATTAACACCCCTACTTTTTATCATAAAAGACAATACTTTTGAATGTGTATATAATACTTTCTTTACAAACAAAAAAATATTAGGACATTTACCTTCAGCATCTCACAGTACGATATTAGCCCCATGTTCTCTGTCATTATTGTTTTCTTCATTCTCATCACTGGAATCTATTAATGTTTTAATACCTAAAAGTAATACATTTTAGGAACAACTAAGAAGTAAAATAGATAATAAGATGCAACCGCTACAGAGTCTGATACTTTTTATATTGGAAAGTCTAATACCTTTATTTGATACTACTAATACATTTCAATGCAACTTGTATCACTTTTCTACAAAGTTGTCCCTTTTAATTATAAAACAGATACTTTTATTTTATAAAGTCTAATACCTTTATTTAATACTTCTAGAACATTTCAATGCAACTTGTGTTACTTTTGAATAATGAATACAGAATGAAAAATACATAACATTTTCCTTCTTTATCTCTGTTATTGTTCAAGTTATCCCTCGTTTCAATTGTTGCATCTTCTGTTGACTTTGTTCACTGTGGATTACTTATTAATTAGCTGGAATATAGACAAAAATCAATACCTACTAGGCTTGACCCAGTTACACAGATCGATGGTGGGGGTGGTGCGACGGAGATGGTGGTGCGACTTTGCAGAGATGGCGGAATGGGAAATAACAGGGGGAGAGAGGGAGTTCGAAGAGGAAAACCTAGTGTAGGTGCGCAGTGGAGGTTGGCACCATGTGGTGGTGGTTTTTGGCATTTGTGGTGGTCATAGTCGTTGCGGTGGAGGTAGTAATTAGTGTTAGATAAATGTTTTTATCATGATTTTGATGATTTTGTTTAAATGCGTTTTTACACCAAAACAATGTTTCTAAAGGTTGTCCAAATACTCCCGACATAAAATGTTTTTACTAATTTTTCGGAGTATTTGTTGAAGTTTATTTTCGACAAAAATTGGACAACACTTCTGTCTCGTGTTGGACCGGTCGCCTATAGGGCAACCCGTACCTGAGTTGAGTTTTGAAACAAAAAAATGGGACAGAAGGAAAATAGGGAGGGCGACCGGTCGACGCAGAGGCCGACTAGTGAGGGTGACCAATCTACCTAAGGGCGACCGGTACCTGGAAGCAAGCCCTCGAGAACAGACTTCCCTGTATTGATTTTTGGAGGACCCCAACCGGTCCACATAGGGGGCGACCGGTCAGACCCCCCGTCGATCGGTCCCCCTGTGTATTTTCGTGAAAAATACTTTCAAATCTTATCTTTGCGCGACCGGTCGCTATATGATTTTGACAGCAAACTATCCGTTGGGTTTTCAGACAGCTTTTCCATAATTTAAGGGGTTGATTTCTAATAGCTATTTGTTGAGTTTAATTACATTATTTTTTTTTTCAGAAATCACTCTCCAAGAAGGAGCCAATGTCTGGAAATCAAACCAAGACCTCTCCTATAAATAGAGGTTCCATTCAAGCAACAAGACATAACACAACATACAAGCAAATAGCATACAAGCAAACACATTGTCATATCTTGTTGTATTAGCCTAAGTACTTTCACTTGCACACTCTTGAGGTCTAGTCTTTTGATTCTTGATTACACTTGCACTCAATATTTGTATTGTCATTATCGAGTTGTAATCATGAATTTTGTCCATCATCCAAAACGAGATATCCTTGTTGTTGTTCTTGTGGTAAGAGCACACTTGGGTTATCTTAGGTGTTGAAGAGTGTGGTACTCTTCATAGGTGTTGAAGGAAGATTGTAGTAATCTCCTTGAAGGTGTTGTAAGAGGATTGTGGTAATTTTCAAAGGTGGCGTTGTATTAATTGTGGTAATTAATAAAATTTCTTTTTCCTTTTCGAAACCCATCCCGGATATACTGGGGTGGTAGAGCACGTAGTCCCTAGATGGGGTGAAGCTCTTTAAATCATCGTGTGTTGTTTATTTTCCGCACTTATAGCTTTCATCTTTGCTTATCATTCGAAAAAGAGGGCAAAATCTGAAAAACCGGATAATCTATTCGCCCTCCCTCTAGATTATCGTAGCCACTTAGACTAACAAGTGGTATCAAAGGCAAACTCTTTGGATAGCTCATTCCATGGCTACGAATGAAGCTTATCTCACCACCGGCGTCTCCACCAACAAACCACCACTATTCGACGCCAACAACTTTGCATTTTGGAAAGACCATATGGAGTGCTTTATACAAGGGTGCGGGTTTGACATTTGGAATGTGGTTATTGAAGGAGTTTCTCAACCAACCAAGAAATTAGAGGACGACACCTCGGCTCCCAAACCTTTCGAGGAGTTCGATGAAAATGACAAGAAAATTTTCTCTCTAAACGGTAAGGCCTTAAATATTTTACATTGCTCTCTTACCGCCACCGAGTATAATCGCATAAGAGGCATAAGATCGACACATGAAGTTTGGGAAAAATTAGAGACTATATATGAAGGAACCAAGAAGGTCAAACAAGCAAGAAAAACCATGCTTGTTAAAGACTTTTAAAACTTCAATATGAATGATGGTGAAAGCATTTCAAAAATGGTGGAAAGGCTTGACAACATCGTCAATCCTCTTGTGGCCCTCGGTAAAGTCATCTCCAAAGAAGACAAGGTGACCAAGGTATTGAATGCACTCCCCGGCTCATGGTCCGAGAAGGTGACGGCTATCACGGAAGCACAAAATCTCGAAACACTCAAGTTCGATGAGCTCATCGGGAATCTTCTCATTTATGTAGTCTATCTCAAGAAGAGGAAAAATTCGAAACCATCCATCACTCAATCGGGTATGCAAAATATTCCTAAAGGCCTAGCATCTTCTTCTAATAATTCATATTATGATAATGATGAGGATGATGAAGAGACGGCCGCACTTGTCCGGAAATTTGCAAAATTTGTGAATAAAAATAAGGCAAGAAAACCGAGAGACAACTCGTGTTCTAAATGTGGAAAATCTGGGCACTTCATAGCCGATTGCCCAAAACTCGAAGAGGAGGAATAAAAGAAGAAAAAGCCCTTTCCAAAAAAGAAGGCTCTAAATGCGGATGTCAAAACTTGGGATGAACTACTCGCCACATCCGACGAGGAAGGTGAAACCGAACATGGTCTTATGGCCATAGACGATGAAAATAACGAGGTACGCTCTAACTCTTCAACTTCCTCCTTAGTTGATGAATTGAAATGTGATTTTGATGAATTGCAAATTGAATTTCAAAACTTGATTGTTAAATACAAGACTTTGAAAAAGGAGCATAAAGAGCTTAAAATTGAAAAGGAAAAATTGTTTACTTCTTATGAATCTCTTGACAAAGCTCATGCTATTACTCTTACTAAAGTTCATACTCTTGAAACCGAAAAACAATCGCTCACCAATGATCTTGAATGTTTAAAAAAGGATGTGCATCGTTTTAACATAAGTACGGACAAAGTTACAAAAATTTTAGATGCACAAAGAGGTGAGCATTCCAAATTAGGACTTGGCTATAAACCTTTTCAACCTATTTCAAAGAAAAATGACCAAGGTCCGACTTTTGTTCATGCTAGTAGTGCCCACAATCTTATTTGTTTTTATTGTGGAAAAGTTGGTCATTATGTTGCTCATTGTAAATTGAAGAACAATTTTAGCTATGTTTGGAGACCCAAAGGTCTCAAGACTAACCCCCATCCCCAAAATTATAGGGTACCTAAAAGTGGTTCATTTGTAGGTAATAGGAGCTATAACAACCATGGAGGATTCAAAATGGCTCGTGGACAGCGGGTGTTCATGCCATATGACCGAAAAGAGAGAACTTTTTACCAACATCAAGCTCCAAGAAGAGGGTATGGTCATGTTCGGGAATGGCAAAGAAAGAATTCTTGGAAATGGAGAAATTGATAACTCTTCTTTCTCTCTTAGTAATGTTCTTTTAGTAGAAGGGCTTAAGTTTAATTTGACAAGTGTTAGCCAACTTTGTGATTCAAATTATAATGTTGTTTTCAATAAAGAAAAATGCCTTATTCTTAAAAATGATGAAATTATTTGTGAAGCAAATAGAAAAGACAATCTTTACAAAATTTGTACAAGTGATTTGGTTAGTCAAAATGTTTCTTGTCTTGTCGCCAATAATGATTTAACGAGTTTATGACATAGGCGACCTGGACATGTTGGATACAAAAATTTGAAAAATATTTACAAAAACCAACATGTAAAAGGATTACCCAAATTGAATTTTGAAAATCTTGGCTTATGTGACATTAGTCAAAAGGACAAATTAGTTAAGAGTAGCTTTAAGCCCAAAAATGAAATTTCCACAACCATGCCTCTACAACTTCTTCATTTAGATTTGTATGAGTATATTAATACGGCTTGTCTAAGTGGAAACATTACACTTTCGTTATTGTCGATGATTTTTCTAGATATACTTGGGCTCTTTTTCTTGCAAATAAAAGCGATGCCGTTAATGAGTTTGTTAAGTTGTGTAGACTTATTGGGAATGAAAAGGACGATACTATTAAGTTTATTCGAAGTGACCGAGGTGGAGAATTTGATGGTGAATTTAGAGTCTTTTGTGAAACCAAGGGATATGCACATAATTTTTCGGCTCCAAGGACACCTCAACAAAATGGAGTAGCCGAGAAGAAGAATAGGACACTTCAAGATATGAGTCGGTCCATGCTCAATGAATTTTCACTTCCAAAATATTTTTGGGCCGAAGCCGTAAGTACTGCTTGCTATGTCATTAATTGAGTTTATATTCGTCCTAAAATGAATAAAACTCCATATGAGCTTTGGAAAGGAAGAACTCCAAATATAAGTTACTTCAAAATATTTGGATGTAAATACTTTATTTTGAATACAAAGGATCAATTAGACAAACTGATCCTAAGGCCGATGAAGGAATATTTATGGGGTATTCAACCAAGAGCAAAGCATATCGTGTTTACAATAAGACTAGCATGGTTGTTGAAGAATCTATTCATGTGAAATTCAATGAAGCCTCGGGTGTTGAAAGGATACCCAATGATGACAGTGATGAAGAAGATATTATTGAACCCATTGTTCAAAATGATGCTCAAAATGATCAACCTTCTACCTCAAGTGTTCAACCATCCACTTCAAATGTTCCTCAAGTAGACAAAGATGATACCTCGGATCTTCCCGTGGCATTAAAATTTAAAGGAGATCACCCAAAAGATCTTATTATTGGTGATCCCCTTGATAAAGTGATGACCCGGAGAAAATTTGCCGAGAAAGCTCTTATATCTCAAAAAGAGCCTAAAAATGCTAAGGAGGCTATTGAAGATGAGGATTGGTTTTTAGAAATGCAAGAGGAGTTGAATCAATTTGAAAGAAATGATGTATGGGAATTGGTACCGTGTCCTCCATCTCAAACAATCATTGGTACAAAATGGGTATTCAGGAACAAACTCGTTGATCAAGGTAACATCGTCGAAGAAAGCAAGGCAAGCAAGGGTATTGTCAAAAAGAAAGTATTGATTATGATGTTAGTAGCTCAAGGGTATTGTCAAAAAGAAAGTATTGATTATGATGAAACATTTGCACTAGCCATTTTACGTTTAGAAGCTATTGGAACTCGCATTTTTACTTGTCTATTCTTGTTTTAAAAATTTCAAACTTTACCAAATGGATGTTAAATCCACATTTTTAAATGGTTTTATTCAAGAAGAAGTCTATGTAAAACAACCTCTGGGGTTTGAAAATTTTTCTAGGCCTAATGATGTTTATAAACTTAAAAAGGCCTTGTATGGTTTAAAACAAGCACCCCGTGCATGGTATGATAGACTTAGCTCTTTTCTTTTGCAAAATGGTTTTACAAGAGGTAAAGTTGATACTACTCTCTTTGTATTTGAAAAAGGGCAAGATTGTTTGCTTGTGCAAATTTATGTTGATGATATTATTTTTGGTGCTACTAATGAATCCTTGTGCAAGAAATTTTCTAAGTTGATGCAAGGTGAATTTGAGATGAGCATGATGGGGGAGCTTAATTTCTTTCTTGGACTTCAAATTGAGCAATGCCAAGAAGGTATTTATATTTCGCAATCAAAATATAAATAGAACTTCTGAAAAATTTTGGCATTGAATAAGGAAAAACCGTCTCTACCCCTATGGTAACAAATGTCAAAATTGACAAAGATGAAAAAGGGAAGTCCGTGGATGAATCAAAGTATCGAGGTATGATTGGTAGTTTACTTTAATTAACCACAAGTAGACCGGACATTCTTCATGCTGTATGCCTATGTGCTCGTTGTCAAAGTAATCCCAAAGAATCTCATATGAGTGCCGTTAAAAGGATTTTTCGATATTTAAAAGGCACTATTCAATATGGTTTATTTTATCCAAAGAATGCAAATTTTTCCCTTAAAGGTTATAGTGATTCAGACTATAAGTCCAAGCGGCTACGATAATCTAGAGGGGGGTGAATAGATTATCTCCATCTTTTCGATTTTACCCTCTTTTTCGAACCGAATGCTCAAAGACAATAATAAAGGTGCGGAATGTAAACAACACACATCGATTTATAGAGGTTCAACCCACCTAGGGCCTAATCCTCTACCACCCCAGTATATCTGGGATGGATTTCAAAAAGAAAAAGAATTTTATTAATTATCAAAATTAATACAAACTCAACTTACAACACCTTTGGAGATTACCACAATCTCCCTTTGAAGATTACCACAATCTCCAACGGCACCTTGTGAAGATTACCACAATCTTCAACCTTGAAGAATACCAAATTCTTCAACACCTCAACAAGAAGATTACCACAATCTTCTTACACCTAACACCTAGATCACCCAAGTATGTTCTTACCACAAGAACACTCACAAGGATATCTTGTGTTGAATGATTACCCAAATTCAAGATTACAACTCGATAATTGATAATACAATAGAGTGCAAGTGTAATCAAGAAAAGCCTAGACCTCAAGAATGTGAAAGTGAATAGCTAGGCAAATTACAACAAGAAATAAGGCAATGTAAGAACAAGTGTATTCTTGAGTGTATCTTGTTGTGTTGTAGTTTTCTCTCTTATTATGTTGCTTCAATTCTTCCTCTATTTATAGAAGATGTCTTGTACATAATAGGCTCCTCTTGGGAATAAGAATTCTGTAAAAAATACCAAGACAATTGAAGAAAATAGCTGTTAGAAATCAACTCCATGATTTAAGAAAATGTTGTCTGCTGTCAAACGGTCAGATTTTTGCTGTCAAAACATAGGGCGACCGGTCGCGAACAAATAGAAGTTTGAAACATAACGCAATAATTTTACATAGGGTGACCGGTCGACGTAGGCTTCGGCCGGTCACCCCATCGCTCAGTCGGTCGAGGGAGACAAAAATGAGAAACAGAAGTTTCTGCTCTACAAGGGGGCGCCCAGGCACCGGTCGCCCTAGGGTCGACCGGTCGCCTCTCTCAGTTTTGTTCCTGTCCCTTTTCTGTTCCAAAACTCAACATAGGTACGGGTTGCCCTATAGGGCGACCGGTCGAGCCTGAAACATAAGTGTTGTCCAATTTTATATCGAAAATAAACTTCAAGTAATACTCCGAAAAATACTAAAAACATTTTAAACCGATCGGGAGTATTAGGACAACATTCAGGGACATTTGTTTGATGTAAAAACACTTTGACATAAAATCATTAAAAGCGTTGTCCAATTTAGTCGAAAATAAACTTGAAGAAATACTCCGGGAAATATTAAAAACCATTTTAAATCATTTAGGAGTATTTGGAAAACCTTTAAAAACATTGTTTTGGTGTAAAAACAAAATTATCAAAATCATGATAAAACCATTTATCAAACAATCTCCCCCTTTTTGATGATTACAAACCAAAACAATTTAACAAGGCCGATTTTGAAAACAAAACAATTTTGAGAGGCGATTTTGAAGACAAAACAAGTTTACCGGTCAAAACTAAATATCCGTTGAGAGCGACAACATTCCGCGCAATATAAACACAAGGATGGGAGTAGAGATATTCAAACACATATAGCAAATGCTCCCCCTATCAATATGCACAACAAAAGTAATATAGAAGCAACTTCAACATAAGCTAAAATCTTAGCTTTTCGATATTGAGCTTAAATATCAAAAACTTAAAAGCTCCCCCTGTCAAAGAGACATCATTAGAACCGTATATAAGTCCATACTACAACCAATGGACCAGGATTCATACATAACCATAATGCACCAAGTGGACTAAATATGATCCACAACTTATGGCTTTATGAAGCCATAGCTTATGCTTTTTTCGTTTGAGCTTATCTTAGCTTCTTTGAGCGAAAGAGCTCATAACTGTTTCTCCCCCTTTGGAATCATCAAAAAGAATGTTAGCACGATAAATACATCATATATTCATATCAAAGTGCGCAACTAAACCGATGTATCGAGCTATTTGAATATTGAAGCTTATAAACCAAATAGGAGGGAAAAGTCGAATCATACGACTTGTAGAAGCTTATGAAAACTCATTTGAGAAACAAAACATGATCTCTATAAATATATAAGTCTTTTGAAATCGAGAGAATCATGTAGGTGATGAATTTTTCATTGAAACATTTTATCAAACACTTGGCGGGCGTCAAAAATTGAAAAAGATATATATAGCCCTTGTAAATGAAATCAAGCCAAGTTTTTCATCACCAAATACAATTTAACAAATATCAATCATTAACAATCAATAAGCTCATCACAAAAATATATGAATTGCATCAAGAAAGATACATATAAGCCACAAACCCAAGGGTTCAACCTAATTGAGCTAAAGAGAGTGAAATTCTTACCATTCAATCGGTAAAGATGAGCATTGATGATGATAATCGAGCTAGATAATCCCCAAACTATGTAATTCATGCAACAAAATACATTTGAAGTGAAATGTGTGTGCAAATGACAAAGGGGACGAAATAGAGAAGAAAAAGGCCAAATTGCCAAATTCTGGAAACATAAAGCAATATATCTGAAAACTCAGCAGGGGCGACCGGTCGGAGGCTAGGGCGACCGGTCGACCTCAGCCCCTTCAGCCCACTGTTTATTTTTGTTTTGCAAAATTCCGAAGTTTGATCCAAAAATTCGATTTTTCGCCCCTAAGTTTTAAAAATGTGCAAAATGCAAACGTAGACCTCATTCAATGTATATTATGTCATAATCAAGCTCGAAATGAGGTAAAATACTCGGCGGTTTAACGAAAAAAAAAATCCGCGAGTTATCCTTGAGACGGAATTAAACACATCTCAATTTTTCGTTTTAGAAACGCAATCCCTTAGAAAATTTTTTGAATCTCAATATGTTTAGTTCGATTATGACGAACCATATTTTGATAAATTGTAAATACTTATCCCGGAAAAATAAGAACGTTTTAATACTTTGGATATACAAGTCATAAGAAGAAGTGCCTTTCAAATATTTGAAAATTTCTTTTAACGACACTTTAATGAGATTCGTTGGGATGGTTTTTGAAGTCGAGCATATAGACATAAGGCATATGAAATGTCGAGTCTATAGGAATAATACAAGAAAACATACCTCGAATTTGTTTGTCGGCCGATATGCTTTTCTCAACCTTTGTCAATCTTTAGCCATAGAGGTTGAGATGGTTCTTCTTTCTTCAATGCTTAACTCCTTCAAGAGTTCTTTTGAAATATAGCCATCTTCTTGGTCTAAGCAAGAAATTGAGCTCCCCCATCATACTCATCTCAAGCTCACCTAGTATCAACTTAGAAAAACATATCTTGTACAAATATTCATTAGTAGCACAAAAAATATTCTCATAATATGCACAAGTAAACAATCTTACCCTTTTTCAAAAACAAAGAGAGTATTACCTCTTGTAAAATCATTTAGCAAAAATAGCTAAGTCTATCATACCATACATGGGGTACTTGTTTTAAACCATACAAGGCCTTTTATAAAAATCATTTGGCCTAGAAAAATTTAAAACCCCGGAGGTTGTTTTACATAGACTTCTTCTTGAATAAAACCATTGAGAAAATTGGATTTAACATCCATTTGGTAAAGCTTGAAATTTTCTTAAAACAAGAATGGGCAAGTAAAATGCAAATAGCTACTAAAAGTGCTATGAGTGCAAATGTTACATCAAAATTAATTACCTTCTTCTTGAAAATACCTTCGAGCTACTAACCTCGCCTTAGTTCGACCAATGTTGCCTTGGTCATCGAGTTTGTTCCGGAATACCCTTTTTGTCTTCTTCATCACTATCATCATGGGGCATCCAATTGATCTAAGGTGTTCATAATGGAACATTTACATCCAAATATTTTGAGGTAACTAATATTTGGAGTACTTCATTTCTCATCTACACAACTTAATAAACTCATTAATGGCATCGCTTATATAAGCAAAAAACAATAGCCCAAGTGTAAAAACATGCCTCAATCATCAATCACAAAATATCTTGCATAAGAGCATAGTAGAAATAGACACTATATATATGAAGCAAGAAACACATACTATGCATTTAGAAGATCATCAAGAGTCTAATAAATCATGCAAGTTCAAATAAGCTTAAGAGAGATACAAAGGTCTCTTTTGAAATTTGAAAATCCGATAGCATATAGTTGAGACCTCATTTAAAAGAAGTATTTGAACAAGAGTTGACAAAGCAAATATGTGCAATCAAATATCGAATAGTGCCTTTCAAAAAATCTAAAAATCCTCTTAATGACACTTGTATGAAATACTATGAAAAACAAGCACATAGGCACATGACAATACATATATCGAGTCTATAGGAGTAAGAATAACACAAGTAAACGTACCTTGATAATTTATGCCTTTCTTGACAAGTAATGACATAAATGGTCATTTGTGAAAATATGTAAATCCTACACAATTCTTAAAACAAATCTAGCACAAGTCATAATGATAAAAGTGTAGGCTTAGAGATATCACAAGTAAGCTCATGCCATAAAAATCCATAAGAGATGATAATACACTTTAGTCTACAAAAATGCACAAGAGTTTTAAAAACATGTAAGGTCTCCTTTTTCAAAAGGTTTTAAAAATACAAATAAGTTTTGAAGACCTTAATTTAAAATTAAATACATGAAAACTCATTTGCAATTAAGACACAAATAAAAACATGCATAGAAATAAAATAAAATACATATTTAAATGGGGAGATACGGTTTACCAATTACGCCGTTTCCATGGGTTGTGTCTTTCCCATTGTTGATGATATCTTCCCCTTGAGAAGTCACTTTGTTGATGATGGCTTCTTTGATTACTCCATTTCCAAGATTTGTTACCTTCCCATTGTTGATGGTCTCTTCTTCTTTGAAAATCATCTTGTTGATGATGTCCTTGCCATTTCCAAGGATTGTGTTCTTCCCATTTTTGATTATATCCTCTTCTTGGAAATTGGCTTTGTTGAAAATGTTTTCTCCTTCTTTGATCAAATGAATTGGTCATGATTTGATGTCTTTTTGGCGGTATGAATTTTCTCCGATTATTATTTCGCCGGGTACCTAATAAAACATTATTTTGTGGTACCCTCAAGTGCTTGGGTCCTTTAGGATTAGCTTTGAGACTTTTAGGTCTCCAACAATAATTAGAGCTATTTCTAACCCGACAAGTATTTACCGTATGACCCTTTTTACCGCAATAAAAGCAAGTAATAATTCTAGGAGCATAATGACCAACATGCTTAGAGACTTGATTCTTTTTCATATGATTTACAACATTAAACCTATGATCAAGTTCTAGTTTCAAAATATCACAACAATCAATAATTTCATCGGTACTCAAGTTGGATTTAGATAAATCCTTTTTCATGCAATTAATATCCTCAACAAGAGTACTATTTTCTTTTTCAAGGTTTCTAACCTTGTCAAGTGTGGTGGTGTGAGCACATGATAGTGATTCATAGGAAGTAAATAAATTATCCTTTTTATTTTTCAAAACATTGAATTCCTTTTTTAAGTTTTTGTATTTAACAAGTAAGTCTTGGAATTCATTTTGAAGATCATCAAAATCATTTTGTAAATCACTATAATTATTTTGAATAACAATATCATAAGAGGTAGAGGGTTTAAGACATACCTCGTTTTCTTCTTCGATTCCCATAAGACAATGTTCAATTTCTTCATAGTTGGTAGTTGTAAGAGGCTTGTTCCTTAGATTTGAACTTGTATCCCTTTGAGAAGTAGATGCTTTTATTTGACTCCTTTCATTTGCAAATACTCCATAGATGGCTTCTAATTTTTGCCATACTTCATATGCCGATCGAATTCCTACAATATGTTCATATTCCAAATTAGTAAATGAACAATACAAAATATTGAGAGCTTTACCGTTTAGGGAGATGATTTTCTTCTCTTCATCATTTAGCTCTTTGAGGCCTTTGGAGGTGTGTTGTGTGTCTATCGACTGAATGAATTCTCCATTTATGACGGTGTTCCAAATATCAAACCCGCAACCTTGTATATAACATTCCATTCTTTCTTTCCAAAATATAAAATTTTTGGAATCAAACCAAGGTGGCTTGGTGGTGGAGGTCTTAGGAAAGATGAGCTTCTTCAGATGTCAACGATCGTTCCTCTTCACTCGTGATGTGAAACGAGCTTGCCAAAGAGTTTGGCTTTGATACCACTTGTAAGTCCAAGCGGCTACGATAATCTAGAGGGGGGGTGAATAGATTATCTCCATCGTTTTGATTTTACCCTCTTTTTCGAACTGAATGCTCAAAGACAATAATAAAGGTGCGGAATGTAAACAACACACGTCGATTTATAGAGGTTCAATCCACCTAGGGCCTAATCCTCTACCACCCCAGTATATCCGGGATGGATTCAAAAAGAAAAAGAATTTTATTAATTACCAAAATTAATACAAACTCAACTTACAACACCTTTGGAGATTACCACAATCTCCCTTTGAAGATTACCACAATCTCCAACGGCACCTTGTGAAGATTACCACAATCTTCAACCTTGAAGAATACCAAATTCTTCAACACCTCAACAAGAAGATTACCACAATCTTCTTACACCTAACACCTAGATCACCCAAGTATGTTCTTACCACATGAACACTCACAAGGATATCTTGTGTTGAATGATTACCCAAATTCAAGATTACAACTCGATAATTGATAATACAATAGAGTGCAAGTGTAATCAAGAAAAGCCTAGACCTCAAGAATGTGAAAGTGAATAGCTAGGCAAATTACAACAAGAAATAAGACAATGTAAGAACAAGTGTATTCTTGAGTGTATCTTGTTGTGTTGTAGTTTTCTCTCTTATTATGTTGCTTGATTCTTCCTCTATTTATAGAAGATGTCTTGTACATAATACATAATAGGAACCTCTTGGGAACAAGAATAACAAGACAATTGAAAAAATAACAAGACAATTGAAGGAAATGTTGTCTCTTTGTCAAATGGTCGATTTTTTTTTGTCAAAACATAGAGGCGACCGTCTGGTCGCACACAAATAGAAGTTTGAAACATAACGCAGCAATTTTACATAGGCGGCCGGTCGACGTAGAAGCTTCGATCGGTCACCCCCATTGCTCACCGGCCGAGGGAGACAAAAATGAGAAAGCAGTTTCGCGCTTTACGACGAGGGGCGCCAGCACCGGTCGCCCTAGGGTCGACCGGTCGCCCCCCTCAATTTTGTTCCCGTCCCTTTTCTGTTCCAAAACTCAACACAGGTACGAGTTGCCCTATAGGGCGACCGGTCGAGCCTGAAACATAAGTGTTGTCCAATTTTATATCGAAAATAAACTTCAAGAAATACTCTGAAAAATACTAAAAACATTTTAAACCGATCGGGAGTATTAGGACAACATTCAGGGACATTGTTTTGATGTAAAAACACTTTGACATAAAATCATTAAAAACGTTGTCCAATTTAGTCGAAAATAAACTTGAAGAAATACTCCGGGAAATATTAAAAACCATTTTAAATCATTTAGGAGTATTTGGACAACCTTTAAAAACATTGTTTTGGTGTAAAGACAAAATTATCAAAATCATGATAAAACCATTTATCAAACACGGACTATGTGGGTAATATTGATGATCGTAAAAGTTCTTCCGGATCATGTCAATTTTTGGGCGATTGCCTAGTTTCTTGGTTTTCAAAAAAACAAAATTGTGTTTCACTTTCAACGGCCAAAGCCGAATATATTTCCGCGGCTTTTTGTTGTACTCAACTTCTTTGGATGAAACAAACCTTAGCGGATTATGAATGTTCTTTGAAAATGTTCCTATCTTTTGTGATAACATATCCGCTATAAATATTGCTCAAAACCCGGTTTATCATAACCGTACTAAACATATTGAGATTCGACATCATTTTCTAAGGAATTGTGTTTCTAAACGAAAAATTGCGATATCTTTTGTACCATCTCAAGATCAATTGGCGGACATTTTTACAAAACCGCTATCTTCCGAGACTTTTGCGTCAATACGAGCTCGGTTAGGCATAATGCATATTGAATGAGGTCTATGATTGCATTTTGCATATTTTTAAATCTTAGGGGCTAAAAATCGGATTTTTGGTTCAAACTTTGGATTTTGGAAAAACAGATGAACAGCTGGTTGCATGGGAGCCATTGCTGTAGCCTAGCTTTTGACCGGTCGGAGCCGAGACCGAGTCACCTCGGCTCGACCGCCGCAGTCGCCTACTAGCGAGTTTTTTTTTTGGATAAAAACGTTTCTGTTCCCAAACTTAGCCATTTTGGCTCTTTCAACTCATTTTTCGTCCCCTTTGTCATTTGCACACAAATTTCACTTTAAATATGTTTTATTGATTTAATTCTATATCTTGGACTTCATTATGCTCGATTATCATCATTATTGCTCATCTCTACCGATTGAATGGCGAGAATTCTACCCCCTAAGCTCAATTGGGTTGAATCCTTGAGAATTTGCCTGGCATGTCAATTTCTTGATACATATTTTATATGGATGTGATGAGCTCATTAATTGTTGTTGGTTGGATTATGTATACATTGATTTGGTGATAAAACTTTTGGCTTGATTATATTTACAAGGGCTATATACAACTTCTTCCATTTTTAACGCCCGCCAAGTGTTCGATGAATTGTCGCAAAGAAAACTTCACAAATTACATGATACTCTTGTTTTTAAAAGGCTCTTACATTTATAGAGATCATGTTTCTTCACTCAAACGAGCTCTTGCAATTCAAATTATCAACTTCTCCCTTATTCAATTGCCCTCAAGCTTAAAATTCCAAAAGCTCGATAAAACGTCTACTTAACGCACTTTGATATACATGGATTATGTTTTTATCGTGCTAACATTATTTTTGGTGATTCCAAAGGGGGAGAAATAGGAAATTGGCTCGTTAGCTAATAGAAGCTAATAAAAGCTCGCGAAAGAAGCTATAAGCTATGACTACTTAAAGACAAAAGCTGTGAAGTATACTTAGTCCATTGGATGTATTATGAACTTATTTGTATGATCTATGATTGTTCTTGACAGGGGGAGCTTCTAAGCTCATGTTTTTCATGTTTAGATTGTAAAAGCTAAAAACTTCTAGCTTTTGTATTAATTCTTGATGTGCTTGTTGATAGGGGAGCTTTTGTAAAATGTCTGAAAAAATCTTAACTCCCTTCTATTTGGTTATTATGCATAGTTTGCTGATACTCTAAACGGATAGTTTACTCCTTGACCGGAAAATTGTTTTGTTTTCAAAAAACGTCCTCTTAAAAATTGTTTTGGTTTGTAATCATCAAAATGGGGGAGTTTGTTAGATAAATATTTTTATCATGATTTTGATAATTTTGTTTAAATGAGTTTTTACACCAAAACAATGTTTTTAAATGTTGTCCAAATACTCCCGATCGACATAAAATGTTTTTACTAATTTTTCGAAATATTTCTTGAAGTTTATTTTCGACAAAAATTGGAAAACACTTATGTCTCGTGTTGGACCGATCGCCCTATAGGGCAACCCGTACCTGAGTTGAGTTTTGAAACAGAAAAATGGGACGGAAGGAAAATAGGGAGGGCAATCGGTCGACCCGGAGGCCGACCGGTGAGGGCGACCGGTCGACCGGTACCTGGAAGCAAGCCCTCGAGAACAGACTTCCTGTATTGATTTTTGGAGGACCCCAACCAGTCCACATAGGGGGCGACCGGCCAAACCCCTCGTCAATCGGTCCCCCTTTGTATTTTCGTGGAAAATACTTTCAAATCTTATTTCTGCGTGACCGGTCGCTATACGGTTTTGACAGCAACCTATCCGTTGGGTTTTCAGACAACATTTCCCTAATTTAAGGGGTTGATTTATAACAACTATTTCTTGAGTTCAATTACATTATTTTTTGTAGAAATCACTCTCCAAGAAGGAGCCAATGTCTGGAAATAAAACCAAAACCTCTCCTATAAATAGAGGTTCTATTCAAGCAACAAGACATAACACAACATACAAGCAAATAGCATACAAGCAAACACATTGTCATATTAGCCTAAGTACTTTCACTTGCACATTCTTGAGGTCTAGGCTTTTGATTCTTCATTACACTTGCACTCAATATTTGTATTGTTATTATCGAGTTGTAATCTTGAATTTTATCCATCATCCAAAACAAGATATCCTTGTTGTTCTTGTGGTAAGAGCACACTTGGGTGATCTTAGGTGTTGAAGAGTGTGGTACTCTTCATAGGTGTTGAAGGAAGATTGTGGTAATCTCCTTGAAGGTGTTGTAAGAGGATTGTTGTAATCTTCAAAGGTGGTGTTGTATTAATTGTGGTAATTAATAAAATTTCTTTTTCCTTTTCGAAACCCATCCCGGATATACTGGGGTGGTAGAGCACGTAGTCCCTAGGTGGGGTGAAGCTCTTTAAATCATCGTGTGTTGTTTATTTTCCACACTTATAGCTTTCATCTTTGCTTGATCATTCGAAAAAGATGGCAAAATCTGAAAAAATTGTATAATCTATTCACCCCCCCTCTAGATTATCGTAGCCACTTGGACTAACAATTAGGGCTCCATCACGATAAGCTGTCTGATTTCGATTTTTGTTTTCTTTTAATTATTTGTAGGTAGCGGGTCATGGGTTGGGTATTTAGACCCATCTAACAGATTAGATCTGTTAGACGATCTGACAGAAGACTAGCCCTTATTCATGAATTTATATATATATATATTAATAGATATGTGTAATACCTGTTATTGTATATTAATGAATAGTGTGCACATAAGTGATATAGGTAACTCCCAAAAGTATTACCTAATAGCCATCAAATGTTATTGTAGACAATATGTAGCGCTTTTTATGGTGATACACTTGTCCGTACTACCAATAGTCTAAGGTATCACTTTTAATAGCTTTTAGTGACACTTTTTCTATGTATTACATTCAGTTCTCTATTTGTATAATTTTGAAGAAACACTTCTAAAATATTACATATGAATCTTATGTAACTCTTTTTAGTAGCACATTTTCTATCTGCAATACTTTATAAAAAATACTTGATTGGTATGAGTTTTGCATGCATTTTGGGCTTAATTGTGCCTAGAATAAATTGATATGTATGCATTACTTGAGTAAAATGGACGATATTCCTGTATAGTGGAAAAGGTATTACGCTCTGCTCGTTTTGTAGGAATTAATCGATATTTGTAGCATTTGGCAACAATTCATAGCATTGCGATAAAGGACCGCCAATAATCGAGCTAATGTATGATGTTTGGAGTTGAACCGAGAAGAAGTCAGACGAACCGGGCAAGAAACGGAAAGAAACAAAGTATAATCAGCTCCAGCAGGTGCGCACGTGCAGGGCGTGTGTAACACCCGGGAAAAAAGAAGTGTATTTAATTAGTTAAATGGCCCATTAGTGAATTATTATTATTATTATTGGGTTTATTATCCAATTACTTGGCCCATGAGGAATCCTAAGGTGTTTGGGAAACTAGCTAAGCTAATTATATTAGGACTCTTTTGTTATTAGAGTTTTATTATACCACATTAGAGGGGACCAAAAAAAAAAACACGTTCCAGCTCTTTCTCTGCGCCACCACAGCCCCATCGTCTACCATACAACCTCGACAGAGTTTTTCTTCAACGTCATGATCCCTCAATTGCCTTCCCTATTTCATCCTCGACTCCTAAGGTAATTCCCTTACAAATTTCGAAGTCCAGGTTATGCTATTCAGAATTTTCCTAAACTTTAATATGTTATTCTTCGTAATGATGTTATCGCACAATTAAAATTTCATATTAATCCGATGAGCACTTTTGTAGTTATTGAATTTTCAAACTAAGATGCCAGAATTTATGTTGTCCTCTATTTTTGTTTTAGAAAATCCAAAACCCTACTTATACATATCCACAATTCGTGAAATTTTAATATGTTATGTTATTATATGTTTAATATATGCAGTTAAAATTTCATATACTTTTGAGTTGTATTTTATTTTATATGAAATTCGTATTTACGCTTTCCAAATCTTGAATATACTCTGTTTTTTATTTATAAATTCTAGAAACCATGTATAAAGACCTTCCAAATATCTGAATTTTGGATATGTTATGTATTATAATATTTTATACAGTGTGGTAAAATATAAGATCATTATAACTTATATTTATTTAAATATTAATTAGTGTCCAAGACGTTACAGTTTTAGCAATGACAAACGTTTCAGTTTATAAAATTCAAAACCTAAAGTTAACGAATTTAATATTTTATGATTTTTGGATATGTTATACTTTGTTGTGTATATTATACGTTGTTAAAGTTTAAAATCATATAGTACTATATTTATTTAAATATGATTTTTCTCCCTTAGCTATGCAGGTTTTAATGTTACAGCAATTTCAGTTTCTTAAATTCAAAATCCATAGCTATATATTTCTAATCTTCCTGAAATTTTTATATGATATCTATTTTTGAGTTTATTACCTACTGTAAAAATACTAAATAATTCCAGTATACGGTTTATGAGAAAATATTATTCGATCCCAACTAAGTTTATATTCATGTTAGGCGACGAGGACGGCGAACTCTAAAGTTCAATAGGGATATTGCATCAAATCATTCTACTATTTTTCAAGCAAAGTTTCGAGGTGGGGTTTGTTTTCTAAAACTTTATTGTCCTTGTTAAATGCTTAGATTATTTTGCATGAATGTGTAGTACAGTTGCTTAGGCCCTATTGATCCAGGGACTCAAGAGGTCCGGGGTCGATGTATACCTCAGGTGGAACCCCTGCAGTGCACCCATGTCTATGTCTACGATTTTCAAAAGATCTGTGCTATGTCCTATTGGATTGTATTTGCATATCTATGTTAGATATCTGTGTATTTAGCTTGGACAATTTATACTCCACTGAGCTGTGTCGCTCACCCACACATATATAATCAGATTTTTCAGGTTAAGGAGTCGACGATGGTTATTGGCGGTGGATAATGGGTGGCCTATGAAACTACTGGAGTAATGTCTTTTTATTTTTAAATGTCGTTTCCAATTGAGTAAGAAATTATTATACGAATTATGATTTCCCTATGAAACTGCTAGAGTGATGTCTTTTTCTAAATGTTAATTTCAATTGAATAAGAAATTGTTAAACAAATTATTATTTTCAAAGTGTTTACCTACGATGCTAGACTCTGTGTGATAATTGATATGTGTTGAGAACAAATGTTCAGTTTCTAGGAAATTTTCGAATTGAGATAATAAATGATGAATTATTATGATTTTCTAAGTTTATTTATGTAAGACAAAAGGGATATTTCTTTTATATAAATTAGTAAATGTACGAATTTCTTAGAAATAAATGAATATATGAATTTTCTACACTTTATAATTTGCTTCCGCTGTTGCTATTGAATTTTAAATGAAATATATTTATAGGCCTATTTTCTCTTATAAATAAAAGTATGTACGCAATTTTACAAAGTCTTTCACTGTCAAATGGTCTGTTGAAATTATATGTAGATGTCAAATTTTATTCAAATTATTTTATGCGATTGTTTCCACTGTAATTATTGTTCTTTTAAAAATTAAATGGCTCGCTATAACGAGTTGTCTTTCTCATGTTTCTAATGAAAAAAAATACATTTAAATGAATATTTGCACACATTTTATAGTTCAAAATTTCGGGGCATTACAGGTGGTATCAGAGCAGGTCTACCTTCCTGTAGACTTGCACAAAAAAAAATACATGTAATTTTCGTGTGTGTGTACTATGATAAATGAATAAGTAAGTTTTTAAAATAAATGAAAAGAGTCTACGTATCCACCACCGCTATGCCACGCCAACTCCAAAGCCAAGGTACGAAGTTAAATTTTCAAAAGTTCTATTGCTATTTCTACTGCGACTGCCATTGCTGGCTATGAGTAGATTACTGGCAACATAGATTATGGATAGACTTTAGTGGCTTTCGAGTTGAATATTCATGATTTACGCCATGTTCAATTTTTTTAGAGTTAATGATAATACATTGATGTAGTTATGGTGTTAGTATATCATTTGGAAAGACAATAATTCTTGTTCGGATGTCTAAAGTCATGAAACTGAAGGTTAATGGAAAGGATTTAGAATTGGATTTATATGTTATAGGAATGAGAGATTTTGATGAGATCTTAAGCATGTACTAACTTCATAAGAGTCAATAAAATACACAAGGAGATAATATTTCAATGCATGAGTTTATGGAACAAAGGCTAGTATAGTACCTCAAATAATGTCAGGAAAGAATGGAAAGTTTAAGGAAAGAAAGTGTCTGAGGTAATTGGATATTGATGTAAGCCACCAATATTTTGATTTGATAATGGTCAATGTACTAATTATTCGAGACTATGAAATATATTTTTAGAAACTTTTATTTGGGAGTCCACTAGATAGACAAATAGAATCCATTATTGACTTTTACTTGGGCATCACCGTATCAAATTCACCCATAGGATGACGTTGAAGGAATTAGAGTATGCAATTACAAGAATTATTGGTTAAAGGACTTATCCGACTTAGAGTATCACCATGACGAGAGTCAATCATGTTTGTTAAGATACGATAGATATATGGAGTATATTGACTACATGAAGGATTTATTGGATTACAAAATAAGTACCCATTGCTAAGGATAAATGATTCGTTTGATTATTTAAAGGAACTAGTGTCTTATTAAGGATCAATTTGAGGTCACATATCACCAACTAAAGTTCAATAAGAATTTAAATTATGGTTAGGCTATGTAATATATTTTGGTGAGATTGTTACCATATGAGGAATATAAGTTGACCTGGTTAAAGTTGAAGATATTAATCAATGGAGTATATGTAAGTCCAAGCGGCTACGATAATCTAGAGGGGGGGTGAATAAATTATCTCCATCTTTTCGAATTCGCCCTCTTTTTCGAACCAAATGCTCAAACACAATAATAAAGGTGCGGAATGTAAACAACACGCGTCGATTTATAGTAGTTCAACCCACCTAGGGCCTAATCTACTACCACCCCAGTATATCCGGGATGGATTTCAAAAAGAACAAAAAAATTTATTAATTACCAAAATTAATACAAATTCAACTTACAACACCTTGAAGAGCACCACACTCTTCTTCAACAACACCTTTGGAGATTACCACAATCTCCCTTTGAAGATCACCACAATCTTCTTCAACAACACCTTTGTAAAGATTACCACAATCTTCAACCTTGAAGAATACCAAATTCTTCAACACCTCAATAAGAAGATCACCACAATCTTCTTACACCTATCACCTAGATCATCTAAGTGTGCTCTTACCACAAGAACACTCACAAGGATATCTTGTATTGAATGATAACCAAAAATCAAGATTACAACTCAATAATGAATATTACAATTTGAGTGCAAAGTGTAATCAAGAATAGCCTAGACCTCAAGGATGTGAAAGTGATAAGCTAGGCAAATTTACAACAAGAATAATAACAATGAAAGACCAAGTATTTGCTTGAAGTGTATCTTGTTGTGTTGTATCTCAATTGTTGTGTTGGTTGCTCCAAAGCTTCCTCTATTTATAGGAGATGATTGATCAAGCATAGGCTCCTCTTGGGGATTGAAAATCTGAGAAAAATACAATTAAAATCAAGAATATAGCTGTTAGAAATCAATCCCACAATTTAAGGAAATGTGTCTTTTGTCAAACGGTCATATTTTTTTCAAAGCACGGGCGGCGACGTCGCACGTAAATAAGAGATTTGAAGAACACTTTGAAAAATTCAGGCGACCGATCGACATAGGCTTTAGTCGACCACTGTCTCAACCGGTCCCCCTAAGTGTTTTGTGGAAGAAAACTTGTTTGCATTTTCACAAGAACGCGTTCAGTCGGCCGACGGCCGACCGTCGACGACCGTTTTTCTTCTGTCTCATTTTTTGTTCAAAAACATCTTCAGTCACGGGTTGCCCTATATAATTTGGCCGACCACGAGACAGAAATGTTGTCCAATTTTTGTCGAAAATAAAACCCAAGAAATACTCCGAAAATTTAGTAAAAATATTTTAAACCACTCGGAAGTATTTAGACAACATTTAGGAACCTTGTTTAGACGTAAAAACCCATTGACATAAAATCATTAAAAGTGTTGTCCAATATTATCGAAAATAAACTTGAGGAAATACTCCGGAAAATATTAAAACCATTTTAAATCATTTAGGAGTATTTGGACAACCTTTAAAGACATTGTTTTGGTGACAAAATAAAATCATCAAAATTAAGATAAAAACATGTACCAAACAATCTCCCCCTTTTTGATGATTACAAACCAAAACAATTTTTACACAAACTAAGAGAGCAATTCTAGAAATGATTTTCCGGTAAAAACATTTGACCGTTTGGAAGCAACCAAAATTTCCAAAAAATATTAAAGCAACCAAGTAGGGAGTAAATATATTCAATAATAAGCACAAGCTCCCCTTATCAACAAGCATATCAAGAATAATGTAAAAGCAATTTTCCATAAGCTAAAAACTTTAGTTTTTGCAATTTGTTCAAGAGCTTATAAGCTCCCCCTGTCACAAAACATCATTAAACAATTATATACGTCCATCAAGCAACCATTGGACTAAAAATGAATCACAACTTATGGCTTTTAAAAGAGCCATAGCTTATAGCCTTTATAACAAGCTTTTATTAGCTTCTTTGAACTAATATGCCAATTTCTTGTTTCTCCCCCTTTGGAATCATCAAAAAGAATGTTAGGATGATAAAAAGCTCATATAATGACATCAAAGTGCATCAAAGGGACGGTTTATCAACCGTTGAGCAACTAGAGCTTTTAAAAAGATCCAAGGAAAAATTGGAGAAACGTATCATAAGAAGTCCATAAACTCATTTGTTAGCTAAAAAACATGATCTCAAAAAGATTTTTAAGACATTTGGAAGCAAGAGACTCATGTAGAAGTTGAAAATTTCATTGTAACATTTCATCGAACACATTGTGGGCGTGAGAATTAAAAGAGATAGTATATAGCCCTTGTAAATGTTTCAAGCCAAAGAATTTTCATATCATCATCAATCATCCTCATTTCAAAGCTCAATAAGATCATATGCAAAATATGCAACATTTGTCCATCAAATAAGAGGCTCGACAAAGAGATTCTCAAGGGTTCAACCCAATTGAGATAATATAAGCCAAAAAGGATCAAGGCATTACAAATGCCAAAAATTAGAGCATCCATCAAGTGATACAAGTCATGCTTTAAACAATACATGTATGATATATAAAATGTCCCAACATATCCATCTAAGCATAATGATCAAAGCATTAAAAGAAGCACTTTTACCATTAAGTACTTCATACCAATTATCAAACAATGCTAAATAAGAGTATTTTTACCATCAAATACTCCATCAATATCATGATCATCCAAAGGTCATTATCAACTTGCAATTTTAATCCTTTCAAGAAAACACGCAAATATCATTAGTGCAAAAGAGTTTTACAATAGTTCATAAAAATACAAAGTAACATGAATGAAAATGCTAGAAAGTAAAGGGGGTGGGGACATCAATCCTCGTCCGAAGAGAAGCAAGTTCCGGGAATAAGATCTTTGATAAATTTCTTCAATTTGCCGATTGACTTTTTCAAACTAGAATTTTCCTTTTTCACAACCCGGAGCTCTTTTCTAAGAGAGGCCACATCTCTAAATGTTTCTCTTTCCACTTTGGCCATTCTCTCTTTGAGATTTAGATCTTCAACATCCAACTCGTCTTCATCTCCTTCCTCATTTTCTTCCTCCCTAATTTCTTGTTCATTTCCCACATTTTCTTCTTCATTTTCCTCTTCATTCCCCACATTATCTCTTTGTTCGTCAAACTCACCGCTTCCAATATTTTCAACCTCATTGTCATTAAAGAAATCATCCCGAGATTGTTGTTGATGTCGGGCACGTCCCCTAGCGGCTTTGGTAGGAACCCGTGGTAAATGTCGTCGCATTCTTACCATTTGTAGAATGTTAGCATTATCAAAATCATTGTGACGAATTTTGGTATTCATTTCATTTTCCGGGTATCCCGATAAGTATAAGAGTCGGCAAATCAAATTACCCAAGGTATATTTTTTCTTGGTAAGCTTTCTAGATTCCGACAAGCAATACACAAAAATTGCCCCATAATTTACTCTTTCTCCTCGAACAATTTTATAGGTGAGAAAGAGTTCGAGATTACTCGGAAGTTTTATTTCCTTTCCACAAACACAATAGGAGCAAATGATAGATATAATCCGATAATTTGGCGGCATTGCCGAGTATGTCACTTCGGGATATACTCCTAAAAAGGTTTTCACATCATCTAGTGAGACACCGAAAATGTTATCATCCCAATGAGCGCAATCTATATTGACCACTCCATCATTTGGCACGTTAAAGTGATTACAAATATCGGCCAATGTCCATGAAAAATGCCTACCATTAACAAATGTGTGAAGTTCCAATGGATTATCTACCGTAGCATCAACAATCCACATATTTGCATAAAAGAGTTTTATAAGCTTGTCATCATAGTGCAAACACGGATTATCCCAAAGTAAAACCCATCCTTGAATTTCGAAATAAGCTCTAATATCCGGAAATTCATCATGAAATGCTTGAAATCGAACCATACTAGTGCATGCAATTTTCTTATCATTCAATCCAATATTCCTATAATGCTCCTCCGCAAGTTTATTTAAAAAACGAAATCTATTAGCTCTAGAGGGAGGCTCGTAGAGGAGTGATAACTTACTAGAGTCCCAATGAATGCTCGATTTTGAAACCCCGGCTCTTAATTCGACAATCTCCTCTTCCGTAAGCCGATTTTGATAGTCTCCTTGTGGAATATCATCTTGTTGGGGATTGGAAGAAGATTCTCCCCTTTGCCTCCTTCTCCTCTTTTGAGGATTTCGTTCGGTAGAATTTCTTGGAGGTGCCATATATGTGAAGTTTTCGATAGTTTAAGAAACTTGATGCCGAAATAGCCAATGAATATGAGATATAAATATCCTACACAATTCTTAAACAAAATTTGCACAAAGACACAAGTGTAGGCGAGTGATAGGAGATATCAAAAACTTATGCTACACAAATGCAAAAGAAATAATAAACCACATAGGACTAATAAAATGCACAAGAGTTTTAGAATTATCATGCAAGGTCTTCTTTTAAACATTTTGAAACTCACAAATATATTAAAGACCTAAATTAAAAAATAAAAGCTTGAAAACTCATTTTGCAATTAAGACACAAATAAAAATATGCATAGAATTAAAATAAAATGCATATATAAATGGGGAGATACGGTTTACCAGTTACGCCGTTTCCATGGGTTGTGTCTTTCCCATTGTTGATGATGTCTTCCCTTTGAGAAGTCACTTTGTTGATGATGACTTCTTTGATTACTCCATTTCCAAGGTTTGTTACCTTCCCATTGTTGATAGTCTCTTCTTCTTTGAAAATCATCTTGTTGATGATATCTTTGCCATTTCTAAGGATTGTGTTCTTCCCATTTTTGATTGTATCCTCTTCTTGGAAATTGACTTTGTTGAAAATGATTTCTCTTTCTTTGATCAAATGAAACGGTCATTTGATGCCTTCTTGGCGGTATGAATTTTCTTCGATCATTATTTCGCGGGTACCTAATAAAACATTATTTTGTGGTACCCTCAAGTGTTTGGGTCCTTTAGGATTAGCTTTGAGACTTTTAGGTCTCCAATAATGATTAGAGCTATTTCTAGCCCGACAAGTATTAGCCGTATGACCCTTTTTACCGCAATAGAAGCATGTAATAATTCTAGGAGCATTAAGACCAACATGCTTAGAGACTTGATTCTTTTTCATATGATTGACAATATTAACCTTATGATCAAGTTCTAGTTTCGAATTAACACAACAATCAACAATTTCATCGGTACTCAAGTCGGATTTAGATAAATCCTTTTTTATGCAATTAATATCCTCAACGAGAGTACTATTTTCTTTTTCAAGGTTTCTAACCTTATCAAGTGTGGTGGTGTGAGCACATGATAGTGATTCATAGGAAGTAAATAAACTATCCTTATCATTTTTCAAAACAATGAATTCCTTTTTCAAATTTTTGTATTTAACAAGTAAGCTTTGGAATTCATTTTGAAGTTCATCATAATCATTTTGCAAATCACTATAATAATTTTGAATAACAATATCATAGGAAGTGGAGGGTTTAAGACATACCTCATTTTCTTCTTCGATGCCCATAAAACAATATTCAACTTCTTCATAGTTGGAAGTAGTAAGAGGCTTGTTCCTTAGATTTGAGCTTGTATGACCTTGAGAAGTAGATGCTTTTGTTTGACTCCTTTCATTTGCAAATACTCCATAGATGGCTTCTAATTTTTGCCATACTTTATGTGCCGATCGAATTCCTACAATATGTTCATATTCCAAATTAGTAAATGAACAATTCAAAATATTTAGAGCCTTACCGTTTAAAGAGATGATTTTCTTCTCTTCATCATTTAGCTCTTTGACGCTTTTGAAGGTGTGTGGTGTATCTTTCATCGGAATGGATTCTCCATTTATGATGGTGTTCTAAATATCAAACCCGCAACCTTGTAAATAACATTCCATTCTTTCTTTCCAAAATATAAAATTTTTGGAATCAAACCGAGGTGGCTTGGTGGTGGAGGTGGCGGAAAGATGAGCTTCGTTCGTAGCCGACGATCGTTTCTCTTTACTCGCAATGTGAAACGAGCTTGCCAAAGAGTTTGTCTCTGATACCACTTGTAAGTCCAAGCGGCTACGATAATCTAAAGGGGGAGTGAATAGATTATCTCCATCTTTTCGAATTCGCCCTCTTTTTCGAACCAAATGCTCAAACACAATAATAAAGGTGCGGAATGTAAACAACACGCGTCGATTTATAGTAGTTCAACCCACCTAGGTCCTAATCTACTACCACCCGAGTATATCCGGGATGGATTTCAAAAAGAAAAAAAAATTTTATTAATTACCAAAATTAATACAAATTCAACTTACAACACCTTGAAGAGCACCACACTCTTCTTCAACAACACCTTTGGAGATTACCACAATCTCCCTTTGAAGATCACCACAATCTTCTTCAACAACACCTTTGTGAAGATTACCACAATCTTCAACCTTGAAGAATACCAAATTCTTCAACACCTCAATAAGAAGATCACCACAATCTTCTTGCACCTATCACCTAGATCATCCAAGTGTGCTCTTACCACAAGAACACTCACAAGGATATCTTGTGTTGAATGATAACCAAAAATCAAGATTACAACTCAATAATGAATATTAAAATTGGAGTGCAAAGTGTAATCAAGAATAGCCTAGACCTCAAGGATGTGAAAGTGATAAGCTAGGCAAATTTACAACAAGAATAATAACAATGAAAGACCAAGTATTTGCTTGAAGTGTATCTTGTTGTGTTGGTTGCTCCAAAGCTTCCTCTATTTATAGGAGATGATTGATCAATCATATGCTCCTCTTGGGGATTGAAAATCTAGAGAAAAATACAATTAAAATCAAGAATATAGTTAGAAATCAATCCCACAATTTAAGGAAATGTGTCTGTTTGTCAAACGGTCATATTTTTTTTGTCAAAAGCAGGCGGACACGGTCGCACGAAATAAGAGATTTGAAGAACACTTTGAAAAATTCAACAGGGCGACCGGTCGACATAGGCTTCGACCGGTCGACCCCTGTCTCAACCGGTCCCCCTAAGTGTTTTGTTGAAGAAAACTTGTTCATTTCGAAGAACGTTGTGTCTGTGTCGACCCCAGGCGATCGGTGACCGGACGGTCGACGCCCAGGGCGACCAGTCGACCTGACCATTTTTCACTTCTGTCTCATTTTTAGTTCCAAAAACATCTTCAGGTACGGGTTGCCCTATAGGGCGACCGGTCGACCACGAGACAGAAATGTTGTCCAATTTTTGTCGAAAATAAAACCCAAGAAATACTCCGAAAATTTAGTAAAAATATTTTAAACCACTGGAAGTATTTAGACAACATTTAGGAACCTTGTTTAGACGTAAAAACCCATTGACATAAAATTATTAAAAGTGTTGTCCAATATTATCGAAAATAAACTTGAGGAAATACTCCGGAAAATATTAAAACCATTTTAAATCATTTAGGAGTATTTGGACAACCTTTAAAGATATTGTTTTGGTGACAAAATAAAATCATCAAAATTAAGATAAAAACATGTACCAAACAGTATAGTTAAGAGTTCAACACCGAGGACTAGAGTGACAAGAAAATGTGAAGTTTCAGTGGATGAAGAAGTGTGCGGAGAATTTCTAAGAAGTTAAATAAGGAATGACCAGTTTACGAGTAGAATATGAATACTTGGTGAGAGAGTTTGCTAAGTTGATAATCGAGTGTAACACCTTTCAGTAGGTTGAAATCAATTACTGCAATAATGTTGAACGACTTGTACTTAGAGATAAGATTTATAAGGCACAAGTGACATATGAGTTTTAGGAAAGATGCGAAACCATAATCTAATTGAAGACCTCAATGGATTTTTATAGTTTCTAATGGTATATTAGCCTACAATGGAATTTTGGATGTACTTAAGGAAGAACTGTGATATTAGGTTATCGTACACCGTTCACCTATGAGCTACAAAGATTTATTGAGATATAGGAAATGTATTTTTGGTGGAGGAAATGATAAGAAATATCAGAACTTTAATGATAGATGCATGACACGCCAACAAGTTAAGATCAAACACCAACGACTATCAAGAAATTTGTTCAGACACATGATATTCTCAAATGAAAGTTGAAAGCATATATATATTGACTTTGTTGTAAGTTAGTCGCGACCAACTAAGAAAAATCACGAGATGGAATATTTTTGAACGATTGACCAAATATACACACTTTTTCAGATGACATATGGTTTAGAGCATTTCGTCCTATTGCACATAAGAGAAATAGCGAGACTATCAAAGAGATACTAGTTAACTTTGAATGTTTGGAGAAACTTGCAACAATATAGGGGAATAAGATTAAATTTTAGTGGGCTACAACATCTATAGACAGATGGACAAACTGAAAGGACAATAGAATCCTAAGAGATATGTATTTTGGATTTTCTGAGTAATTTGGAGGCATATTTATTTTTAGCGGGTTTTTCTTATAACAATAGTTGAGATGGCCAGGACGAGGCAACTTGGGAATGAAAGGATGAGATTCTAGCAAGATATTTAGACGTTATTAGAGTTTGAATTAAGTTGACTAAATTTCGAGGACGAAATTTTTTTAAGAAGGGGAGTTTGTAACACCCGGGAAAAAAGAAGTGTATTTAATTAGTTAGATGGCCCATTAGTGAATTATTATTATTATTGGATTTATTATCCAATTACTTGGCCCATGAGGAATCCTAAGGTGTTTGGGAAACTAGCTAGGGTAATTATATTAGGACTCTTTTGTTATTAGAGTCTTATTATACCACATTAGAGGGGACCAAAAAAAAAACACGTTCCAGCTCTTTCTCTGCGCCACCACAGCCCCATCGTCTACCATACAACCTCGACGAAGTTTTTCTTCAACGTCATGATCCCTCAATTGCCTTCCCTATTTCATCCTCAACTCCTAAGGTAATTCACTTACAAATTTCGAAATCCAAGTTATACTATTCAGAATTTTCTTAAATTGTAATATGTTATTCTTCGTAATGATATTATCGCACAGTTAAAATTTCATATTAATCCGATGAGCACTTTTGTAGTTATTAAATTTTCAAACTAAGATGCCAGAATTTATGTTGTCCCCTATTTTTGTTTTAGAAAATCCAAAACCCTAATATATATCCACAATTCGTGAAATTTTAATATGTAATGTTATTATATGTTTAAAGTATGCAGTTAAAATTTCATATACTTTTGAGTTGTAGTTTATTTTATATGAAATTCGCATTTACGCTTTCCAAATCTTGAATATACTCTGCTTCTGATTTATAAATTCTAGAAACCATGTATAAAGACCTTCCAAATATCTGAATTTTGGATATGTTATGTATTATAATATTTTATACAGTATGGTAAAATATAAGATCATTATAACTTATATTTATTTAAATAGTAATTAGTGTCCAAGACGTTTCAGTTTTAGCAATGACAAAAGTTTCAGTTTATCAAATTCAAAACCTAAAGTTAACGAATTTAATATTTTATTATTTTTGGATATGTTATACTTCGTTGTGTATATTATACGTTGTTAAAGTTTAAAATCAAATAGTACTATATTTATTTAAATATGATTTTTCTCCCTTAGCTATGCAGGTTTTAATGTTACAGCAATTTCAGTTTCATAAATTCAAAATCCATAGCTATATATTTCTAATATTCCTGAAAATTTTATATGATATCTATTTTTGAGTTTATTACCTACTGTAAAAATACTAAATAATTCCAGTATACGGTTTATGAGAAAATATTATTCGATCCCAACTATGCAATGATTTAGTATTGTTCAAACCAACCAAGTTGAACCCTAAACCTTAGGAAAATACCGTGAGCTTTCACAAATGTTATTTTAGTGCTTCCGATATCGAGGTTAATACTTAAGTTTTGACTTCTAGGAACTAAGATGTATTTATATTCATGTTAGGCGACGAGGACGACGAACTCTAAAGTTCAATAAGGATATTGCATCAAATCATTCTACTATTTTTCAAGCAAAGTTTCGAGGTGGGGTTTGTTTTCTAAAACTTTATTGTCCTTGTTAAATGCTTAGATTATTTTGCATGAATGTGTAGTACAGTTGCTTAGGCCCTATTGATCCAGGGACTCAAGAGGTCCAGGGTCGATGTATCCCTTAGGTGGAACCCCTGCAGTGCACCCATGTGTATGTCTACGGTTTTCAAAAGATCTATGCTATGTCCTATTGGATTGTATTTGAATGTCTATGTGAGATATCTGTGTATTTAGTTTGGACAATTTATACTCCACTGAGCTGTGTCGCTCACCCCAACATATATAATCAGATTTTTTAGGTTAAGGAGTCGGCGATGGTTATTGGCGGTGGATAATGGGTGGCCTATGAAACTACTGGAGTAATGTCTTTTTATTTTTAAATGTCGTTTCCAATTGAGTAAGAAATTATTATACGAATTATGATTTCCCTATGAAACTGCTAGAGTGATGTCTTTTTCTAAATGTTAATTTCAATTGAATAAGAAATTGTTAAACATATTATTATTTTCAAAGTGTTTACCTACGATGCTAGACTCTGTGTGATAATTGATATGTGTTGAGAACAAATGTTCAGTTTCTAGGAAATTTTCGAATTGAGATAATAAATGATGAATTATTATGATTTTCTAAGTTTATTTATGTAAGCAGACAAAAAGGGATATTTCTTTTATATAAATTAGTAAATGTACGAATTTCTTAGAAATAAATGAATATATGAATTTTCTACACTTTATAATTTGCTTCCGCTGTTGCTATTGAATTTTAAATGAAATATATTTATAGGCCTATTTTCTCTTATAAATAAAAGTCTGTACGCGATTTTACAAAGTCTTTCACTGTAAAGTGGTCTGTTGAAATTATATGTAGATGTCAAATTTTATTCAAATTATTTTATGCGATTGTTTCCACTGTAATTATTGTTCTTTTAAAAATTAAATGGCTCGCTATAACGAGTTGTCTTTCTCATGTTTCTTATGAAAAAAAATATACGGTTAAATGAATATTTGCACACATTTTATAGTTCAAAATTTCGAGGCATTACAGCGTGCATCCATAGCACGGCCCGTGCGCCATCACTAGAGCAGGGCAAAGCCCACGGCCTGACGTACGGGCTGGTCGTGCGTGGAACGCACGGCCCGTGCGTCGATTCAGCATGAGATTTATCCTACAGCCTAACGCACAGGTTGGTCGTGCGCGAGGCGCACGGCCCGTGCGTCTGTGCAGAAAAAATAGAGTTTGACATTTCTAAATCAGGTTTTGACCCAAACCGAGTATAAATAGAGACGAGGCGGCCCCAAACAAAGACACACTGATTTTTGCCCTAGAAAGCAGAGAAGAGAGCAACCTTCTACCGGAGGATTCGAGAGATTGATCGAGGTCGCAACCACACGCTTGAGGATTGAAGATAGATCGAGAGATCATCGACATCCCTGAGTTTGCTCATTCCATAGTATCATTTACTTTCGATTAGTTAGATATGAACTTGAATAATTTGTCTATGAATTATTTGCTTCCCATGTCTGGCAAAACATCTTCTGATTTCTGGGTTTGAGATTAGGTTAATGGATATTTTTGTTGATGTTTAATTGCAATTGAAGTTATTATTTTCAGACCCTATTCGAGTACTTTGTTTTATTACTTTTTTATCAAATAGCCATTGGTTTAACTTGCTTTTATGTATTTATTCATAATTCGAGAGATGAGTTTCAATACTAGATTTGTGAGTACTTGACATGAATATTTGCAAGATTGAGAAGTCTGTGAATATTTGTGAGGATATTTGATCTTTTGTGCTTTTGGGAGTTGAATATCTTTTGTTGAATAGAGATGCTAGCATAGATAATCCAATCAACGTTTTTACATACATCTCGAGAGAGAGAGGGTAAAATACTTTTCGTGATTGTCTTATAGGGAAGAATAATAATAACTTTCCTTGTGATTAATCTGATGACAAAAAGGGATATTAACTGAAACCATAACCCAGGAATCCATTCATCTCCTTGATCTTTCAATCAACTCTTATTCTGTCTTTTTATGATAAATTCTTGTCTTGCTTTTACAAAACAAATCACTCAATTTTGATTGCTAGATGAAAATAAGACTATTATAATCCCAATACTTGGTACATTAATTTATTAGTCTCTGTGGATTCAACCGTGCTAACCCTATTCTATAAACTACACCGTACACTTGCGGTGAAGCTAAAAATAAGGTGAACAAGTTTTTGGCGCCGTTGCCGGGGACTAATTAAATTTTTAGTACTAATATTGCGATAAATAGAATTATTTTTAATTTAGACAATTTTTTCTTTCTTTTTAGTTGTTGTTTAATTCTACTCCTACTGTGTTTGACCTATTTCTTTTAGTTGGTTTAGGTAGTGCATGATCACTCGCTCGAAGCAAAGAGAATTAGCGCCGTTCATATCGGAGGTTGAGGCTTTTGCTAGACGGATTAGTGTGGCTACTAAACGGGCAGAAAAACAACAAAATCAGGCTATGGGGGACGTGGAAGAGAAAAGTGGGGGCAACAACAGAGTCAACAACGGAGGTAACAATGGGGCCAATAGGGTCATCAATGAGTTACCGATACCAAAAGTTTCGGCAGTCCAGCAGTAAGCGATTCGCGATTACTTTCGCCCACAGACAAGTCACAACTATGGTGTAATTGACAATGTCCCAATTAATGTGAATAATTTTGAGCTGAAGCCAGCACTGATTTCGATGGTGCAGCAGAACCAGTTTGGGGGTTTTCCATTTGAGGATCCCAACTCTCATCTTGCGAACTTCTTGCAAATTTGCAACACAGTCAAGATGAATGGGGTAACTGATGATGCTATACGTTTGCGCCTATTTCCTTTCTCTTTAAGGGACGACTAGAAACTGGCTAGGCACACTAACTCAGGGGAGTGTGAATACTTGGGACGAGCTGAGTCAGAAATTCCTGTTTAAATACTTCCCACTAAGTAAGACACTGCAACTCAAAAGTGAGATCACGCAGTTTAGACAGTTTGATTCTGAGTCACTGTATGAGGCCTGGGAGAGATTCCAAGATTTATTGAGGAGGTGCCCGCAACATGGATTTCCAGAGGATCAGCAACTTTGCTTCTTTTATAACGGGTTGATGGGACAGACTAGGTCGTTTGTGGATGCCGCCGCAGGAGGCGCTTTACTGGCTAAATTTCCACAAGACGCATTCAACTTGTTAGAAGAGATGGCAATGAATAGCTATCAGTGGCCCTCCGAGAGGACTAATGTGAAAAGGGTAGCCGAAGTCTCTGATTGGGACCCAATTAAGGCAATGATAGCTCAGATGATTGCGTTGACAAATCAATTGAGTGTATTGACGAAGGGGACTGATGGAAACGCGAGTGTAAGTAATGGGGGAGTTTCTCTAGATCCCATGGAGGAGCCAAATTATGTCAATAACCGGAATTTCAACAATTACCAGAACAATCAGACTCCTACTTACTACCACCCGGGTTTGAGAAACCATGAAAACTTCTCCTATGCAAATACGAAGAATGTGATGCAACCACCATCGGGGTTTAATGTGACAAATGGTGTCATTAATTCTGAGGCTAAACCATCTATGGAGGACATCTTCACCTCGTTTATGAATGAGATGAGGAACCAATTTAATAAGGATGAGGCAAAGCTGGATAAAATTGAGAATCATGTCACTCAATTGGCCAACACCATGTGGTCCCAAATGAAAAATCTTGAAACCCAAATTGACCAATTAGCTACGATTGTTGGTGGGCAGCATCAGAAAGGCCAGTTTCCGAGTAACACTGAGGTAAATCCAAAGGAGCAATGTAAAGCCATTCGTCTGAGGAGTGGAACAAAATACGAGGGGCCAAAAATACCTGAAATTACTGAACACACATAGGGGCGCACGGCCCGTGCACCACCGCATGGGCAGGTCATGCGTGGTACAGGGACGGCATATATAAGTCTGGGAGATGTGGAAACGAAAATAAATGGCGATGTTGAGGCCGAGGAAGGAGTTGAGGGTCATATTGATGAACAAAAAGGGGCTGAGAAGCTTAAATCTTCATCTAACCCTGATTTTGCTAAACTTACTACTCCCCTTCCTTTTCCCCGATGATTTCAAAAGAAAAAGTTAGATTCACAATTTGCAAAATTCTTGGATAAATTTAAGAAACTGCACATTAACATACCTTTTGCAGACGCATTGGAGCAGATTCCCAATTATGCTAAATTCTTAAAGGATGTTATGTCGAAGAAGAGAAAGATGACTGGTTTCGAGACAGTCAATCTGACTGAGGAATGCAGTCCAATAATCCAAAGGAAACTACCACAGAAACTTAAAGATCTATCCCTTGTGCTATTGGTGATGTTTTCTTTAATAAAGCACTTTGTGATTTAGGAGCAAGTATTAACTTGATACCCTTGTCCATTTTCAGGCAACTTAGATTATGAGAGGTGAAGCCATCTACGGTCTCTTTACAACTTGCAGATCGATCACTCACCTATCCGAAGGGAATCATCAAGGATGTGCTCGTGAAAGTTGATAAATTCATATTCCCTGTGGATTTCTTGGTGCTGGATATGGAGGAGGACAGTGACGTCCCTTCGATACTTGGGCGTCCATTCCTGGCTACCGAAAAGGCCTTGATAGATGAACAAAAGAGAGAACTCACATTACGAGTGAATGATGAACATGTTTTATTTTCTATCTATAAGGCAATGAAAGTAATTTCATAGACGTAGTTGAGTCTTGCATTGATGAATACGTAGATCATACATTGTCTAAGGATGATTTACAGTTTAGTTTGACACGTTCGTGTTTGACGTCAAGTATAATGCTTGATTTCGATAATCAAGAATTGTATGACTACGTTTGTGCTTTAGATAATATGCAGGAGCTATCGAGAAACGCGAGAGGTGAACACACGAAGAAAAACGTACGGGAGTCAAGTCTGCAGGGGCGCACGACCTAGTCGTGCGCGAGGCCGAAGCAAAAGAAAAATCCTGAAGCACGCACGACTCGTGCATCTGAGCACGACCAGGTCGTGAGTGAGGCTGAAGAAAACAAGGAACAACCTGAAAGACGCACGACCCGTGCATCTGAGCACGGGCAGCCCGTGCGTGAACCTGAAGTGCTCGTTTCGAACCCAGAACTCAAGCCATTGCCCGAGCATCTCAAATACGCATTCCTTGGAGCAAACAACACAAATCCGGTAATCATATCATTCTGTTTAACTTCAGTTCAGCTTGATAAATTACTTAGGGTGTTGAGAAGATATAAGTCTGAGATAGGTTGGTCTATATCTTATTTAAAGGGCATAAGTCCATCGATTGTCATGCATAAAATACGAATGGCAGATGTCTATAAACCTTTAGGGCAGAGTCAAAGACGATTGAACCCTATAATGCAAGAGGTCATTAGGAAGGAAGTTTTAAAATGGTTAGATGCTGGAATTGTGTATGCTATTTCTGATAGTTCTTGGGTAAGTCTGGTACAAGTGGTACCAAAGAAAGGAGGGATGATCGTAGTAAGAAATGATAATGATGAATTAATTGCGACTAGGATAGTTATTGGGTGGTGTATATGCATTGATTATAGAAAATTAAATGATGCCACTCGTAAATATCACTTTCCTCTCCCCTTATTTGATATGATGTTAGATCGTTTGGCGGGATTTGATTATTATTGTTTTCTCGATGGTTATTTCGGGTATAACCAGATCATGATTGCACTGGAAGACCAAGAGAAAATGACATTTACATGTCCCTATGGTACGTTTGCATTCCGCAGAATGCCATTCGGACTATGTAATGCACCCGTGACTTTCCAGCGATGTGTGATGACTATATTTCATGATTTTATTGAGAAAATAATGGAGGTTTTCATGAATGATTTTTCTATATTTGGAGACTCTTTTGATCACTGTCTTGATAATCTTTCTCTAGTTTTACAGAGATGCGAGGAAACTAACCTTGTTTTGAATTGGGAGAAGTGCCATTTTATGGTACGTGATGGCATTGTATTAGGCCACCGAGTTTCTTTTGCAGGTTTAGAAGTGGACAGAGCGAAGATTGTAGCGATTGAGAAGCTCCCACCTCCAACAAATGAGAAGCCAATCCGAAGCTTCTTGGGGCACGCCGGATTCTATAGAAGGTTCATTCGTGACTTTTCTAAAATCACCAAACCTTTAAGTCAATTATTAGAAAAAAGATATTGTTTTCAATTTTTCCGATGATTGTTTGCAGGCATTTGAGATTTTAAATAAGGCATTGGTGACGGCACCAATTCTAGTAGTTCTGGATTGGAGTCAGCCCTTTGAGCTGATGTGCGATGCTAATGATTTTGCAGTAAAGGCTATTCTGGGTCAGAAAAGAGATAAGTTGTTCAGAGCCATCTATTATGCGAGCAGAATATTGGATAGTGCCCAGCAGAACTACACTACCACTGAGAAGGAAATGCTGGCAATCATGTTTACATTTGATAAGTTCCGATCTTACTTGATTGGAACCAAGATGATAGTCCACATAGACCATGCGGCAATCAAATATCTATTCGACAAGAAGGATGCCAAACCAAGACTGATTCGGTGGATCCTTTTGTTGCAGAAATTCGATGTGGAAATTAGAGATATGAAGTGTTGTGAGAATGTGGTAGAAGACCACTTGTCCATATTGGAGTACAAGAAGGATGAGAAAGAGGGTACATATGTAATCGGGGAGTTCCCCGATGAGCAGCTTTTGCTATTACAGACTAAATTCCCATGGTACGCAGATTTTGTGAATTATTTGGTACTGGGAGTTATGCCTCCAGATTTATCCTCTTATCAAAAGAAGAAGTTCCTCCATGATGTCAAGTTCTATATGTGGGATGACCCCTTGCTCTTTAAGAGGTGCGCAGACATGATCATCAGAAGATGTGTGCCTCAAAAAGAGTGGGAGGGAGTTATACAACAGTGTCATTCTTTACCTTCTGGGGGACACTTCGGTCTGACACGCACTGCGGCGAAGGTATTACAGAGTGGGTTATACTGGCCTACTTTGTATAGTGATTGTTATTTATATGTGCAGCAGTGTGATAAGTGCAAGCGGATGGGGAACATTTCTAGATGACATGAGATGTCTATGACCATTGTGATGGAAGTCGAGCTTTTTGATGTGTGGGGGATTGACTTCATGGGTCCCTTTCCATCTTCTTCGGGCTATCAGTATATTCTGCTTGCAGTGGAGTATGTATCTCGATGGGTTGAAGCGATTCCGTCACAATCTAATGATTCACAAGTAGTAATGTGGTTTTTAAAGAAAAATATATTCACTCGGTTTGGAACCCCGAGAGCTTTAGTTAGCGACGGGGGGTCACACTTTGTGAATAAATTGATGAGCAAACTGCTTGAGAAGTATGGGGTTAGGCACAAGGTGACATTAGCATATCATCCGCAAGCAAACGGGCAAGCAGAGATAGCCAATCGCGAGATTAAGCAAATCTTAGAAAAAACAGTGAGTATAAATCGCAAGGATTGGGCTATGAAGTTAGATGATGCGTTATGAGCATATCAAACTGCATTTAAGACCCCATTGGGCACATCGCCTTATCGGTTGGTATTCAATAAATCGTGTCACTTGCTCGTGGAATTAGAGCACAAGGCGTTTTGGGCTGTAAAGAAGTTAAATTTTTGACTTCAAAATAGCGGGTGAAAAGAGGCTTTTGCATTTGAATGAGATGGAGGAGTTTCGAGATGAAGCCTACGAGAATTCCCGAATTTACAAGGAGCGCACCAAGAGATGGCATGACCAAATGATAAAGAAAAGAGAGTTTTTACTAGGTGAACAAGTTCTCTTGTTCAACTCGCGTCTTAAACTCTTTCCCGGGAAAATCAAGTCTCGGTGGTCGGGGCCATTTGTGATAAACAAGGTGTTAAATCCTCCAGGAATAGTGGAATTGTTGACCCGGATGGGGAGACGTTTATGTTGAACGGCCAGAGGATCAAGCACTACTTTCATAGAGATCAAAAGGAAGAGGTGACACGCCTCACCTTGAGAGAACCGTGATCGATTATACAGGCGTCAAGCTATAGACGTTAAATTTAGCGCTTGTTGGAGGCAACCCAATGGTTTGGTGTATTTTTTGGTTTTTCCCTTTGATAGTTAGGATTTAATTGCTTTCCTAAAAAATGGAAAATTCGGATTTTTGGTACGTCATCCCGCACGGGCAGGGCGTGCATCATGCGCACGGCCCGTGCGTACCTGAAGAGTTTGAAAGAGGGGCTACGGCATGACACACGGGTAGCCCGTGCGCCAAAGCGCACGGCCCGTGCGTCTGTTGGCTGAGACGTTAATAAGGTCGCGAACAGGTATTGTTTCTCAATTCCAAACCCTCTCTTGAGCACACAACTTACAAGAGCTCTCACCCACCTTCAAAATTTTTCGATTCTTCACTTGATTTTCATTGCAAACTCGTCTCCCTCACTAACCATACACAAATTGAGTACACACTTGCTTTGAGTTGAGATTTTGGTTGAAAGGAGCACCTAGGGTTCCAAATTCGCCCTTTGCTAATTTCCGAGAATTCCGGTAAGAACTTCAAGTTTTTTTTCGAATTTCTTGTAGATTATGGATTAGGGTTTATATGTGGTGCATGTTTTGATGAATTTGCCATGTTTTACTTGAATTATTCTATGAGTCATTTTATCGAACACTTTGTGGGCTTGATGAATTGAGGTATATGTTGTTGATATAATGATGAATCTTGCATGAGCCTGAATAATTAGGGTGTTAGTGGCTATGATTCTCTGCAATTACATTGTTGTTTAGGCTTGGGAGCTTAATTGTTGAGTACATTGTAGGGAAAAGACATTATACCTTATATGAATTGTTTGGCTTGAATTCATCTTGTTCTTGTTATACTTTGTATGTTCGGAATCTCACATTGTTTTGCTAGGTACGTACTCAAACTAATGGCAGAACGAAGAAACCAACAGGGTCGGGGTAGACGCCCAAGGGGGCCGCAACCGCACAGCAAGAGGTGCATCCAGATAGCCCCGCGGCTTATGAAATTGTTCTAACTGAGGATGATGATTTGGAGCGTTGGAGTAAGCTGATCAGCCGACCATTTGGACCGACGCGATACGCCGATGATGAGTGTACCCAATCTATTGGGATACACGAGGATGTATGGCAGCTATTTGAAAGAGTCGGGTGGACTTATAAGAAAATAACACTCGAGTTCCTCAGCACACTTGACATATATGAAAAGAGAGGGAACTACAAGCCCGTTGAGGTCAGTTTTCAGTTGGGCAACAAGCGAAGGCGTTTATCTATTGCCCAGCTCAATGCCATCTTTGGGGTACCTACTGACGCCCCATTCAAAAATGCAGAGCGCTATAGCCAGTATGAATTCTGGCGGTTATTGATCCAGACGCCAGAGACCGGCCCAATGCTCTATGAGGCACGCACAGCTAAGGCCTCATCGCTCCAGAACCCCGTTTTCTGGTATATTCAAAAGGTCACGGCTCACTCCGACTTTGCCCAACACAATAATAGGGGTATGCATGTTCAGGAGCTATACCTACTGTGGTATATGCTAACCCGTACCCCCTACAACACGGCGGCCCATTTTGTAGAACACGCTGAATTTTTAGCCAAGCAGCCGAGTGGTATGATCTTGATTGGGGGATGATCACTCCCATTGCTTGCCATTTTAGGGTTGATTTGAGATTCTTGGAGCCCATTGAAGGCAGTAGGAATATTAACATGAATGCCCTACGCCAAATGAAAATCATAAAGGAAGAAGAGGGCATGACCCTCTTCCAACAAAGGGTCGAAACCGCCTTTCCACTTCCTAACCCGCAACTCACATCTGTGGTCAACATGAATGATTAGACTAATTGGTTGATGAACTCTGAGGCGCATACCAGAGTCATGGAAGCCATGCTTGTAAGGAAAAGGCGGAGGGTCACCGAGTTGCCCGATGAGGATGAGTTGGCGATTGAGGCGATGGAGTATGACCGACATGAGAGGGGTTTTGAGTAAGGGTTCCAACAAGGGGTGCCCGACATACCTGAGAGCTCTAACCAAGGTGAGGAGCGCGGGGGGCCATTTTACCAGGACAGACTGTTTGCTCTTGAGGAGAGCATGAGACAGCACCAGGATGACTTCCGGCAGCACCAAGATGAGTTCCGTGCTTTCACGACGGAACAAGAGCAAAGGTACCAAGCGCAGGAACAGTGGGAACTGGAGATGATGCATATGATGCATCAAGTACATATGTGGCACATCTCCCAGGGCCACTTTCCGCCGCCACCCCCGCAGTGAGTCAGGTCCATTCCACACTTTTCTTTGAAATTCTATCTTCTCTTCTATGCGCTATAATTTCATTCAAGTTTGGGGGGAGAGGTAGTTATTTTGATTGAAGGGTGTGGGCGGAAAAAAATTTGCATTCATATAGTGGCATTTAGAGCATATAGGTTGCATTGCATTAGACGATTGTTTTCGGTTTTAGCACGTTTATTGTTTTAGCACATTTATTGCTTTCTTAGATTTTTAGGGAGTGAGTTGACCGCTATTGTGATGCTTGTTGTGATCTTGGGAGCATTCGTTGGAACAATTTGTGTTGTTTTAAATTGGATGTTAAGCGTGAGTTGATCGGGTTGAGAATAGATGATATGAAGCATGTGAATATTGAAAATATGGTTGTTATGCTTTGAATTACGCAATTGCAAGCCTGTGAGCTTTGAGCCTTTACTGCTTTCATTATATGCAGTCTTGTTTGTTGATTGAGTATGTCATTCATGTTGATATGAATTCTAGAACTTGCTCTGGTATCTCTGTCAAAGTCACATGTTGTATGCAATTTATGAAAATGATTTAAGGCCATTTTTGTTAAGCCTTTCAAGCCTTTTCCCTACCTAATGACATTGAATTTCCCTAGTTAGTCAATTTGAGCCTGTTGCCTGATTTTTTGATAGCCACATTTCAAGCCTTTACTTGATATATCTGTTACCCTAAACTTGAGCGTATAATATTGAGTAAGGGGATTGAATAAGGTTGAATGGAAGGATATCGAGAATTTTAGAAAATTACGCGCATGTTGGATGTTGGGAATAATAGAAGAAATAAAAGAAGGAAAAGAGATGATATTTACTCACAAAAGAGTCGAAAAAAAATTGACTTAATAAGTGAGTTAGATTTAAATGAACTTGTAAGCTGGGATTGGTGATATGAGGCGAAAAAAAGTGGATATTGTAAACAAAGGGTGAAAAGAGAGACGAGAAGTTGATAAGAACAAAAGGTGATTGGGATAGCATGTTGGTTTGAATGAGAATAGTTGATTGAGTAAAAGATGTGCTTACCAATCTATACGCTTGAGTTTGAGTCACTTTTTCCATATTTCCCTACCCTAACCAAAGAGCCTTCATTACAACCAAAAGAAAAATCCTTTTTTGATTTATGAATTGCATACATTCGAGTGGCGGAGATGTCAGACGATTTGCAAGCCTATGGTAATTTTTCAACATTGATATGATTTGAGCGAATACACGTCCCTTATTATTCTTGAGAGGAGAGTATACACTTGATCCGTGAGAGTCGTGATTCAAAGCATTCGCCATGGTTTTAATTGGCTTGTGCTCTGTGTTAGATGTTCGACGCTTGGTTGACTTATTGCTTGACGTCTATGGATAAATGGCATGATTTGTGATGTGTTGTTCTTGATTTTCCTTTCAGTACTCCCATTTGTGTTTTATCTTGTTTATAAAGCGTTGACTCGGACTGTCAACAGTTTAAGTTTGGGGGTTTGATTGGTACGAGTTTTACATGCATTTTGGGCTTAATTGTGGCTAGAATAAGTTGATATGCATGCATTACTTGAGTAAAATGGGCGATCTTCCTGTATAGTGGAAAAAATATTATGCTTTGCTCGTTTTGTAGGAATTAATCAATATTTGTAGATTTTGGTGTCAATTCGGAGCATTGCGATAAAGGACAGCCAATAATCGAGCTAATGTATGATGTTTGGAGTTGAATCGAGAAGAAGTAAGACGAACCGGACAAGAAACAGAAAGAAAAGAAGTATAATCAGCTCCAGTAGGTGCGCACGGGCAGGGCGTGCGTCCATAGCATGGCCCGTGCGCCATCACTAGAGCAAAACAAAGCCCACGGCCTGACGCACGGGCTGGTCGTGCATTGAACGCATGGCCCGTGCGTCGATTCAGCGCGAGACTCATCCTACGGCCTGACGCACAGGCTGGTCTTGCGCGAGTGCGAGAAAAACAGAGTTTGACATTTCTAAATCAGGTTTTGACCCAAACGGAGTATAAATAGAGACGAGGCGGCCCCAAATAAAGACACACTGATTTTTGCCTTAGAAAGCAGAGAAGAGAGCAATCTTCTACTGGAGGATTCGAGAGATTGATCGAGGTCGCAACCACACGCTTGAGGATTGAAGATAGATCAAGAGATCATCGACATCCTCGAGTTTGCTCATTCCATAGTATCATTTACTTCGATTAGTTAGATATGAACTTGAATAATTTGTCTATGAATTATTTACTTCTCATGTCTGGCTAAATATCTTGTGATTCCCGGGTTTGGGATTAGGTTAATGGATATTTTTGTTGATGTTTAATTGCAATTGAAGTTATTATTTTCAGACCCTTTTCGAGTACTTTGTTTTATTACTTGTTTTATCAAATGGCCATTGGTTTAACTTGCTTTGATGTATTGATTCATAATTCGAGAGATGAGTTTCAATACTAGATTTGTGAGTACTTGACATGAATATTTGCAAGATTGAGAAGTCTGTGAATATTTGTGAGGATATTTGATCTTTTGTGCTTTTGGGAGTTGAATATCTTTTGTTGAATAGAGATGCTAGCATAGATAATCCAATCAACGTTTTTACATACATCTCGAGAGAGAGGGTAAAATACTTTTCGTGATTGTCTTATAGGGAAGAATAATAATAACTTTCCTTGTGATTAATCTGATGACAAAAAGGGATTTTAACTGAAACCATAACCCAAGAATCCATTCATCTCCTTGATCTTTCAATCAACTCTTATTCTGTCTTTTTATGATAAATTCTTGTCTTGCTTTTACAAAACAAATCACTCAATTTCGATCGCTAGATAAAAATAAGACTATTATAATCTCAATACTTGATATATTAATTTATTAGTCTCTGTGGATTCAACCTTGCTAACCCTATTCTATAAACTACACCGTACACTTGCGGTGAAGCTAAAAATAAGGCGAACAATACTTCTAGAATGTTACATATGAATCTTATGTGGCACTTTTTGCAGCGCTTTATCTTTTTCTTGCCCCCAAAGAGCTTTCAACGCAAGACCTATTATGTGTGAGAGTGGCAATTTTCCACTAAGCTAAGTTGATTCTTATGTAACTTTTGCATATATATATATATATATTAAAATTATGTTATATGTATATATTATATATTTATGTAATAAAGATTATATTATATAATATATGTATTAAAAATTATAATATACACTATATATTAAAATTTGTATTATATATATTAAAAATCATATTATAATATATATTAAAAGACAAAATAAATAAAAAATACAAAAAATAAATTTATCGATTGATTAATTTTTCGTTGGTAAAAATAAAAAAAAAATATAAAATTAATTTACCAACAGATTAAAAAATTCTAACAATAAAAAACAAAATTACTAAATAAATAATGAAAAAGTAATTTACCGACAAAAAAAATCGTAAGTAATTACTGACATCATCAATTTTCGGTTGTAATTTTTTAAAAAAAATATAAACAAGAAAAGGTTACCGATGAAATTGGTTTCAGTCATTAAAAATTAAAAAAATTAAAAACAATATAAAATATTTACCTGTGGATATCTCCGTAAAGAATTTAAAAAATAAATTAAAAATAAAAAAAAACTTTATAAAAAGAAAACTAAAATTCAACAAAAAATAACATAGTACATGATGTCTATAAATTTTTATGTTTAGTGATTGCTTTCATCTTCACCTATTTTTTGATAACAATTATATAAATAAATCGTTGGCATTATTTAATGAAAGCGATATAATTTTGTGTTACCAAAATATAGCCAAAAAAGTGTTACAATTAATATAATAAGTGGACCTAGAGTGTTGTTTAATTAAAGTGATACAAATTTGTGTTACAAAAGAAATAATACTTAAAAAGTGTTAATTATTTAAAAATATTACATATAAACGTTACATATCAATAAAGTGCTGCAAAAGTACTGTTACATGAATATTGTGATATAAAAAGTGTTACAAATACGTGTTATATAATGTGTCTTATGTAAAAAGTCTATAATATTGTATTACCTAATGTCATTTATGTTGTAATTTTTCTAGATCTACAGTTAATTAAATGACTACATCCTTTTGAAACTTGAGATATTATATATGCTTATAGTAGTTTGGGATGATTTATTTTCTTATTGGGTGGCTAAAGGAACATTTTCCTAGATCTACAGTTAATTAAATGACTATATCCTTTTGAAACTTGAGATATTAAAGGTGCATTTCTCTAGAAATTATTTTGAAGTGAAAGTGACTATTGTGTAATTATGAGGAATCTTTGGTGATGAAATATACATTTTGCCCTATGGGAGAATTTCATAAGAGCATCCAAACTTAAGGAAACACATCATTTTAAGGCCCAATATTTTTAATTACCTTCTCAAATTGGCACCCATTTTTATTTTTTTTCTCAAACCTCTTGGTTTTTTTCGTAACCAAGAAATATTTTACTACTTTTCTATATCTTACGAGATGCATAAATTAAAATTTATATATCTTGGTATCTACACTGATGAGATTAACCAAGATTGATAATAAGTGTGGATTAGGGAAAAATGAATGAACAAAAATACAAAAAGAGAAAAAATGGGGTTTTTGTGGCTTATGCATGACAAAAGTTCACTACAACCTCAAATGAGAATAACCCAAAATTTGGAGGAGGATCCACTTTGACAAAAAAATAGAAATTGAGTCCCAATTTGAGAAGGTTGAAATTTTAGATCTGAAGTGATCGGTTTTCTTAAATCCGGGTCTCATAATAAATCTCTCCCGCCCTAATGGCAATGCTAATCATGACCAGCATTTTTAGAGTTTGAAAACATTGTTTAAGTTTATATGCAAAGTAGCATATATGACTGGTGTGGCAGTAAAAATTTAATTTAAAATACCTTTGATTAATATTTTTTCGCTAAATTTTAATTATCAATGTGGCATGAAATATGAAAAAAAGGGACCTGCGATCATGTCTGCCTTTTCTGAAGGTCTGGAAAAATTGAAATCTTTTGGGATTCTTGATGATGTTATATTTGAGAGAAAACAAAAAACTATTGGACATTAAATCCTATAATAAACTAATCCATCTAGAAATTTAAAATGAACAAAAACATAAAACAGCATTACTTTGGAAAAACTCCTAATACATATTACTCAAGTAAAATTAAATAATGTAAAAAAATAAACTCTCCAAAAATCCTCTAGAAAGCACGTTGGGATTTATGGGTGTTGAATTCCAATATTTAATCAATATAATAGCTCTAAAAAATGCGAAAAGACCGCGGAATAATTAAATCACGCTTGTTTAGGATGATCAAATATGCATAACAATACTAATTAATTAATTCAACAAATTATACCTGATAATTTGAGATATGATCCATCCAAAATTGGTTCAATTGTATCAAATAATTTATTTGTATATATTTAAAAGAAAAACATAAACAGCCGCCAAAGTTAGCTTCCATTTGTAATTGGTACAACCACTCTAACTAGAAAGAATAACAATTAATTGCCTGATAAAAAAGCATATAGTACTATTTATTACCTAATTAAGGTATATGATACAATTTGGAGGGCTTCAAATCCCGTGTGACATTGAAATAGTTCAATGTCTGAATCCACTTCTCTTGAGTCTTCAAAAGATGAACGGCTATAGTATCCGGCCACAACTCGTGTGTGCATCTCGTGGGTGGCTCTGGATAGTTGTACATCGACCATTTTGCGTTGTACCTATTCTTCCCCCGGTGACCGTCCCGGAGCCACTCTCCGAAAATCTTGTCCTCCGGCCCTTCTAGATGCTTTTTTGGGATATCTGAATCCCTTAGCCACTCGACGATGTCCCAAGACACTAAATAACCCATACCCGACATGTAATGTACAAACGGGTCCATACTAGGGCACGGAATAACGTAGCCGTAGTACAAGTCTTGTCTAGGCAATGGCTTTAGTGAGTCAGCCAAACTCTGCAGCCTAAAATACACATCATCGTCCCCTTTCAATACATAGTCATAAGGAGGATATGGTACATTCGTGTCGTTTAGTAACATCTCGGGCAGACTCGAGAAATACGTGTAGGTCTTACCCTTGTTCATGTTCTCTTGGCAATTGAGGATGATTATGTCGTCGTAACGCATGATTTCAAGTGCTACTAACACTTTCTGGTCCTCCTTGGTGAGATTGCAAAACACGAATTTCACATCGACACGTGCTCCGTCCAGAGATTGTGTCCCGTAGATGAGCCGAAGGAAGTGCCTTTTGTGGTAGTGATCAGGAAGTGTTAGAATTCCAATTAGTATTCTGATATCGCTTGAAGATGATGCTGATGGTAATGTCGTGTTTGTGTCAAGCAATTCTTGTGTTGATGAATAGGAAAAAGCACATTGACCAAACTTTAGAACACTATCGAATCGAATTTCGTTGATTGAGGCTAAAATGCAGAGGAAAATGATGAAGAAGAAACAAGACACGATGAATCGCCGGCCTTCGAGTACTCTATTGGTCTTCGTCATTGTGGCAACATCAATTTTGGAGAAAATCATGAGGAATTAATACAAGAGAAGAAGATTGGGAGTAATTTTGAGCATGGTAATAATAAAGTGTAATGTTCCTTGGTTCTAAAGATTTTTGTTGGCAAAATCGTGTTATGGAGTCGAGGAAATTGACTTTTGAGCCTTAAAGAAAGGGAAAAAGAGGACGGAAAATGAGTGGAGTTGAGCCTAACGTTAGTGATACTCTAATGGCCATTTTGTCTGGCATAATTCTTGGGCATTTAGTCAATCTTGTTCAATTAGGAGGTTTTGCATGAACGTGGTGGGCTTTAATTTTCTACTTTAGTCTACAAATACTTGAATTTGAAGTCATTGACTGCCCAAAAATAAAATTTGAAAATGTGTTTTTGGTGATCCAAGAAGCAAAGGTGACAATCATCTATTATTAGCTGAATTCATTATTTATCTCTCCTCACTTACATTTTGTTTCACTATTTAATCTATGTTTTTATTTGTTGTCCTTTTTTTTACATTGTATTTTTGGGATTTTGAATTTCACTTGCACATATCAGTACAAAATTTACGTCAAAATCCTTTGATCTAAAAGTAGATCTATTGTAAGACGGTGGCACGGTGCGATGGATTGCACTTTATGGTATAAAGTGATAATTTTAGTATAAAATGTGATATTTTACTGTAAAAAGTAATACTTTGTATGAATACACTTAATTTTAGTGTATTCACACAAGGTATTACTTTTTACTATCACCCGTCGCACTGTGCGACCGTTTTGCACAAATTTTGCATTGATAGAATTTGGTATTACATTTGTATGTAGCTTATACTGCTGAATGCAAATTCGATATGTTATACCAAATAAAACAGAGAAATTAAACTGAATAATATCCTTACCAAGTGGTAAAATTGAGGTCCTACAACCAACATGAAATAATTTCAAATCCCCCAATTTTAATGCCAGTCTACTTATTTATATAGTAATTTCTTGATAATATTTAATATCTTGAAATAATGAATAATATTATTGTTGGAATCGGATAATTGTCGAGTAATTAATACTCTCAAACTCAGATTAGAAGTATGGGGTTCAATTCTCATTACCAGATCTAGAGCCATGGAAGCCTCTAGGCTAATGAGGCGACCTCCTAGGGCCCCACGACTGCCTTAGGATCCCAATTGAATAAGTGAATGTAATAATAGTAATTAACTAGAATAACACCGGTGTGTTACATGAGATTTTTTTAATAAATACAAAATATTATTAAAAAGAAAAATGTAGCGCACTGCTTACAAGCCATGCAGCTAGCTAGCTTGAAAATAGGAGTCTCGTTAAAACCTATCAAAGTAAAACCCAGTTGGAAAAACATTTGATAGGAAAAAGAGTACCCCATCTAAGAAACAACAAAAATAACTTAAAATCGCAATCGAAATGATGGACGTCTATTTCTAGAGGATTTTCGAATGACATTGTCATGTATTTATTTTTGCACGTGCTTGAGTATCCTCCTGATGGTCTGATGTATCCTGTGTAATATCGGCCCAGGATTCTCGAGCCACAATTGCCAGAGCCTTCATAGCTTCCGACGAATCACTTGAGTGAAAGACAATCGGAGTAGTTGAAGAGTCGCCTAACTTGGTCTTTAAAACTTCCAATTTGTCTACATCAACTTGATCATCTTCATCCGCCATATCTGACCAACATTTCCGGGCAGCAGCGTCCATAGTCTTGAACCCCTCGGAAGGATCATTGGAGCTAAGGACATAATCATTAAGAGGAAGGCTATTTGAAATAATTTTCATTGCACGTTGCAAATTAGCATGTCCCTGTTCATCCAAATTTGTTTCTTGTGGTTGATAAGGAACCACGACTATGTCTGTGTTGCTAGTATTATCTTCCGAAGCCATAATCCGATTCTCCTTATCAGATTTGTGCTCCGAATTCGTATTATCACATGCCACATCATCCAAATTAGCACCCAGAACATCAAAAGAATTTTTAGTATGAAAACGTGAAGAAGAAGGTTCACCCTCCTTAACATGACCTTGACGACCCGTTACTTGTACCCAAATTTTAGATTCAACCGTTTTGCCCTTAGTAGCCAGAACACGATCTCGAACGGTGGAACATCCATGAACTGGACTTTTTCCTTGCACCCAACGTCATCCTTCTGTTGTACCTCCTTAGATTTGACCTGACGACAGTTTTTGATCTGGTGCCCAACTATGCGACAATTGACACAAAATTTTCGCAAATTTGCATAACTAAGTGAAACAAAAGAACAGTGTCCTACCCGTTCCACCATAACAAACTCCTCAAGAGGATTATTTAAATCAAGTTCGACTAAAACGCAAACAAAATGCCCCACCTCACCAGACAATGAAAGTCCATCAATTTAGATAGGATTACCAATCGTGCTAGCAATCTTCGTGATCAAAGAATGATGCCGATATTCAATACTTAATTCATAAATATGTGCCCAATCTTGTGCGACCGAAGTATTAATATGATAAAGATTGAAATTTAGAATCTAATTAGTAATATGAATGATACCTAGATTCAAGTTCCATGAAGCTTTAGCAAAAACACGATTACGGTCATCCAAATTCGTAAACTGTAAGCTGAAATACCCTCTCCCAAGAGGAACCAAATGCCAACTATTCTGAATTTTCCAAACCTCGATCAACTTGGACTTGAGAGCTTCCAGTGAAAATGGTTTAGCACCCTTTGGGTGCAACAATCACCCTATCAAAGAGTTACATAGTTATGATGTACGTTGACAATAAATGTCCTCATCCATCGTAACGGAAAAGAAATCTCCCTTCTTAACTAGATGGGAATCACGTCCGGGCTTAAGTGTTTCCGCAAAAGTTAAAATCTTGGACGCATGCATTGAATCTGGAGCTCTTGAACCGATAAAAGTAGCTTTTTCATGGGTTACCTGAGAATCCAAGAAAGTACCAGGGTTTGCCAAAAAATCCGTAAGTTTTGAAGTGTAATCCAAATTAGAATTGTTAGGTGGGATATACAATATCTTGTGGCCAGAAGAATCCAAGGATATAGCAGAATACTTTGGGAGGGGGACCACCGTTACTTGAGGATTAGCCTCCAAAGGAGGGACCACCGATGTCACCACGTGGGGAGAGGGGACCGTTGGGGGAGGGACCGCCTTTGGAGAAGTTGTAACAACTTTTGGGGGGACCATAAGCATATTAACCACCAAAGGAGAGGGCTTCAACTCCTTGGGCGATGGAAACACAAGGGAGGACGTCCCCCCATAGAAGACAAAGTACTATGTGAAGGGGTTGAAGAAATTTTCGGGAAGAGATTATTGTCATATAAAAGACCGGAGAAGCCGGCTGGAAAATCAAGCCTCACCATAAAAAGTGACGGCAAGGAGGAGGCAGGAGAGAGAAGAGAGCATATTTTTAGAGAGAGAAATTTTGAAACTCTAGGTTTTCTCCATGTGTTACATGAGATTGTCAAAAGAGAAAATCTTCGTGTTGTAAATTTATTTGTGATAGTTATAGGAAACTTCAAATCTGAAAAACTTCTTTCTAAACTATATTCAATAAAAATCAAGTGTGTTGTCATTGTATTTTGGTGTTCAAAGAATCACATAGTTTATCGGGCTAACTTTATTAATCAAAAGTATCCAACAAAAAATAACTTCCAAAAATTTCTATAAGAATTAAATAGATAGGGAAATACTATTTATTTAGCTTTGCACATAGTGTAGCCGGATAAAACCACTTCAACTAGATTTGCATGATATTTGGTAAGAAACAAACAAATTTATTATTAATAAATTTAAACAATTTATTTATTTGTGTTTTAGCTTATCATATATATATATATATATATATATATATATCATGTACATAGAGTTTTTGATTTATATAAAAGAAAAAGACTGTATAGATAAAATCTTTGATTTTTTTCATTATTTGGGGTTGCCACATGGATAATTGTAAAGTCTAACTCGTGGCTTTGGCACAATGATAAGTTGCCACATGCAACAGAGTGCTGAGATGATGATATGTGGCATATTTTTTTAGTATACAAGATTGATTTAGTGTTATAGAGTATATATTTATATAATATATATGTGTGTATTTTAGCATTAGAATAGAAAATTAAATACAAAATTAATGTTTGATACAAAATTGAACTTTTTAACCATCAAAATGATTTCATTTTATTAACAATAAAGGAAAGCAAAGTCTTTTGTTGTAAGAACAATTGATACGGGTTCGATTTCATACGAGAGTGTTTGTCTCCTCCCAAATTATTCTTATTGTACTAAAAAACAAGCAAGTTTCTTATGGGAATTTAATGCTTGACTTACTTTTTTATATATCATGCTAAATTACTAATCTATAGGCATTTGATGAATGATAATTATGCCATATCATTCTACAAAGTAAGTTTTCTGAAATTTAAATACTAACAAATATAATTAATACTCCAATATATGTATTGAATTATATAATAAGATTAGACTATTTTCCAAATGCATGCATTGCTTACAGGATATACTGACCATGGATACCTGTGGTTGTTGTTATCGCTAGAAAAAGTTAGTTAAAATTGAAATTGATTAAATCCAATTTAAAATAAAGCATGTTACGAGATAGATTGAACGGGCTAGCCATATTATCTATTGAGAGTGAAAGATTAGAATTGCTTGATATAAAATTTTGATAATTGATTTGCAATTCAAAAGGTTTGAAAATTTAGATTAGGATTAATGATACATAAACCTATTGACCACTGGGTTAGCCTAGTAGCCTCGGGTATTACTCTTCAGTGAAGGGGCATGGGTTCAAGTCTCTGCAATGACAGGGGCCGAATTTGAAAAAATAAAAAACATAGGCCCTTTCTAAAATTTTGTCTAAGGCCTCAAAATCTATTGACACTACTCTACTTATCACCCCTATCCTCACAGGATATGTTCTAAAACAATTTTCAAAAAAGCCAACCTAACATTAAGTAAATCTCTAAATATAATAGTGATATGTAATTGTCTTTTGAACCTTGTCAGTTGTCCCCAGCACAGAGAGAGAGAGAACCTGATTTAAGTGGGTTAGTTAAAATTGTCTTTTTCTTGTCTCGTTAAATGAAAATTAATTTTCAAATTGTGCAAAAACGTTTATTTGCTACCCTGATTTAAGTGGGTTAGTTAAAATTGTCATTTTGTTATCTGGTTAAATAAAAAATTTCAAATTGTGCAAAACGTTTATTCGTAGCAAGAGGAAATCAATTTTGGTGTGATTTTCGATTACTAAAAATTGGATTAAGAAGATAGATAGAACTAGAGATGACAGTTGGATGGTAAACGCGGGTACCTATTCGCCCAGACCTTAATGTGCGGGCTATGAATAGCTTTATTTGGATATGTGATGGGTATGAGATGAAAAATAAATACCTATTAATATACCCGTAAGGTTCGATTTTACCCCTAGGATACTTGCTACCCAAACTTGTTTATATTTTCATTCATGTAAAATAATTTTCATATATATATATATATATATATATATATATATATATATATATATATATATATATAGGGAGAGGGTTATATGAGACCACCTCATAGGGTAAGTCCATAGGGACGAATCCTAGCCACATATCTAGATTTTTCAATGGTTGTGATTTTAGAGCTAAAAATTCAGATTAAATGTTGGTAATTAGAGAAAGGGGTAAATTAGTCATCCTACAAAATTACCCAATATTCATGGAATTCTGTTCACATTATGATCACACAATCTATCTAAATCTCATATCAAATTTAACGTGAACAAATATCATCTTCCTTAATCATCCTCCTTAATCATCCTCCTTCTTCAACTCTATCATTCATCCTTCTTCAACGCACTACTGTGTGAAAAAAGTTGCAGACAATTTGCCATAGTTGCTAGAGCTTGACTTCAGTTCGAAGTTTGCTTATGAAGATGTAATTTGTTGCTTGTGTAGATGTGTCATTGTGTTTTTATATACCATTAACTACATAAGCAAGTCATAAGCAACAAATCCATTCTACATAAGCAACAATCCTATACTACATAAGCAACAAATATACACGTATGCATGCATCACGAATACATTAGGCCATAAGCAAGTCATAGCAACAAACCCATACTACATAAGCAACAAGCCTATACTACATAAGCAACGAATATACACTACGTATGCACCACGGATACATTAACTACATAAGCAAGTCATAAGCAACAAACTCATACTACATAAGCAACAAGTCTATATTAGATAAGTAACAAATATACACTACGTATGCACCACGAATACATTAACTACATAAGCAAGTCATAAGCAAAAAACTCATACTACATAAGCGATAAGCACATACTACATAAGCAACGAATATACACTACACATGCATCACAGATACATTAACTACATAAGCAAGTCATAAGCAACAACCCTATACTACATAAGCAACAGAGAATTTTTTTTGAAACTAAAACGCGGGAGAGAGAGTATGCGTGAAGAGTGGGTGAAATCGCGTGAAAGAAGAAGTGAAATCTTCGTAACTGATTCTAAAGTGCCAAATTACCACCCTAGCCTTTTTAATTGCTGAAACAAAAAAATAAACATAAAAAAACCCTGAAAATCTGGACCACCCAAAATTGTTGATCTATGGTTAGGATGTGTCCCCATGGACTCACCCCAAGTAGGAGGACCTATTTGATCAATATCCTATATATATATATATATATATATATATATATATAGGGATGATATATCATGTGGCAGCCTCTTACCATGTGGCAGTGTGGAACAGATCCCATCCATTCATCCTAATCAATCAATGGTTCAGATTAGGCCTAAAAATACACCATTTTACATTTATTTTATATGTAAAAAGGGCAAATCGGTAACTATCAAAATGGAGTAAAATAATACCATAATTGCATACATATAATTAAGGGATATATTGATTATCAGCTTTCCATAACATAAACGCTGAATCAGGAGCAAAAATAGCGGATTCAGGATTTTTCTCTCACCCTTCATTGACTAAAAACAACAGGAAAAAAAGAAATCTGCAAAAATTCATAGAAACAATCATATCCGCCATTTTTGAACAACAAAGAAGGTGTTCGACATGGGAGATATGCGTATTTTGGTATACAAATATTTATAATATTGTGCTCTGGACGCATTATTTCGTGTATAGATATGTATATTTTGGTGCTAATATAACATGAAATAATCAGTGTTTGGATGTTTATTTGAGACTAAATATTGGTACTTAAATTGGTATACAAATATTGACAATATTGTACCTTGGTAGCATATTTTGGTGTATACATGTGCATACTTTGGTGCTTTATAATCATAAAAATATGGTATAAAAATAATTCCATTACGGTACCCTGAAATCATATTTTGGTGTACACTTGTCCAATATTTGGTGATAATATAAGTATTCAGTAGTGCATTGTTAGATGTTTAATTGAGAATATTGTATACTAATATTGACAATATTGTATATTTTAAAAATTATTTTGTATATACATTTGATTGATTTGGTGTACAAATATGCAGATTTTTCAACATTACGCGTTGCCTGATAACACCCACGTGCTTGCAAAAATCTAGAGAAGAGATCCAACTGAAAAACACATAAAACAAAATTGTCGGAAAAAAAAAACAATGTTATCATCAAACAAGTCAACCAAAAAAAGGAAAAGGATGCAGCAAATGCATTTGTGTGTCGCATAAAAACTAACTGTATACCAACAATTGTCTAACTGTATACCAATCTATAGTTAAGTTTTCATCAATTCATACCCACAATTAAAATAAAAACAACTGAACTAATTGTATACCAACTATTTACTAAATTTATACCAACTTATAGCTAAGTTTTCATCAATTCATTTCCACGGGTACAATAAAACAAAATAGGCTAAAAAAATATATGCTACAATTTCCTCAGTTTGGGCATCGACGATTTCAAAGCAGATTTGGCACTCTTGGACCTCTTGTTAACATTATGCGCACCCTCGCTCGGCCCTCAAGATGCAGGTCTTTTCCTGTTTCCTCTTGCCATTGAAAATTAAAAACCTGGTATTGAGAAACATGAACTATATTAAAGAATGTTGAACTCACGTACAATATATAAAAAAAGAAATACACCAACTAAATTAACTGGGCACTGTATGAACTCTAATTGTATACGAAAATAATATCATGTCTAAGAAGAATGTATACAAAAAATAACAGGGGCTGATTCACCCAAAAATACACAAAATAAACCTAATTTAGCATTGTATGATATTTAATTGTATACCACACTCTTTTTCATTATGGATTTCATGAACAATATATACATATATCCCTGTTTTTTTTTTTCCTAATGCAGGCATTGGACAAAAAATATCACAAAAGGATTTAGCTATATACTAAAAGTAATAAAAGATATATCATTCTTACATAAATGTACACCAAATAAACAATGAATGATTGCCCCAAAAAAAGAACCAAACTCATTTTCCTACTAAAATAAGAGAATCAACAAAAATATACAAAAACAAACCACAAACACGCGAGTTACACGTACACATCCTTTGTACATCTAAACTTACACCATCTCATATCAATAACATAAACATTACACAATCCATTAACTAAATATACATCGTTTTTACCTAATTTTATACCAAAACATATCTCTACAAAATCTGCACTTTTTCGCACAAATATAATTCCATAAGCAAAGAAAGAAAGACGAGTCTGTAAAAATCTAATATCAAAATACTAGGTACTTCAAAACAAAAAATTGGCGTGCTCTACTTACTGCAAGTAACACAAGAAACCCAGAAAAGACATGAGCATGTTTCAACAGAAAAAGAAAAAAATTAAGGGATAAACCCTTTTTACCAAAATCTACAACCAAAATAATGAAAAAATCAAACAAGCCTCTAACCTTTACCAATAATACCAAGGGCGTTTTGGTTTTTTATGTCGAAGAACCCCTGACAATCTTCAAAATTGACACAACACGGATGGGTCTCGGCGGTCGAGCGATAAAATGAAGAAAAATGGAAGAAATGGACGAGAGAAGAATGAAGAAGAAAGAGAAGAAAAAAAGAACTGGTAGAATGAAGAAGAAAGAGAAGAAAAAAAGGAGTTTTGATTTTGTGTGAAAATAGGAATGCAAAAAAGTAGGAAGAGATTGAATGAAATCCCAAAAAAGGGAGGGTTATGGGGAGTTACCAAAACTGTCGTACGATTTTGCTAATAAAATGACATTTGTGCCCTTAAATGGGCAATATTCAATATAAAAAAAATAAAAAATTCAAAAAAAAACCTAGCCTTAGATTTGTCCACACTGCCACATAGTAAGACCCTTGCCACATATGATCCTATACCTATATATATATATAAAACAAAATCAAATGTATTTATGTGTTAATCATGTGGTTATATGGATAAGCAGATCTCTTGTGAGATGGTGTTAGACCGTGAAAAGGTGATATTTTTAGTATAAAAGTGATACGTTTAGTGATACTTGTCAAAACACACTTAATTTAAGTGTGTTTTGACAAGTATCACTTTTTACACTAAAAGTATCACTTTTTACACTAAATGTATCACCGTCTCACGGACTTTCACAGACTCACATAAGTTTTAGCGTATATGGATAGGGTTGATTTTGCAGTTTTAGTGAATTTATTGGTTGCTTTTGCATGTATTCAATGACCATGAGGTGTAAGCTTAATGACGCTTTTTGGCATGTATCTAATGACCATGTATGATGCGGCCTATCAGAGCATGACTAGGATAGCTATGAAGACCAAGCTGATTGACATGAGGCTGAGAAAAAACTAAGTTGGAACGAACCTTTGTACTATGGATCATAGACCGGCATAATAAGTCAAAAATACGTTTGACATAGTCATGAACTATACATAGCTAAGGTTCAAGCATGCTCTACTTATTATATGAGGGATCAAAGATGCTTGATTTGGTGCAACCACATAGTTTGAGGTATATAGCAAGTTATTTTGGAGTTGCGAGTTATGTTAATTATGTGACGACTTAATATAACTCTCCTACTAGTTCCTTTCTCACTCGATCGCACACTTTATTCCCTATATGAAAAAATAGATGTGAGATAAGAACCATGAGGATGTTATTCGATGAGTCGAGTCAAATATGTATGAGTGGGAGATATTGGATGCAATAAAGTGCATCCATATTTGGTGAGTCTATTTGGTTGAGGTTTATCCGAAACCTCTCTTATCAAGACTTTTCGAGATAGAGGATTGAGATATATATTGATATCTCTACCTACTAGTCTAATCAAATATCGTTCCCCACAATAAAGAAGAATAATCTCTCTCCTAAAATTGCTTTCTATGTTTTTCTTCTTAGAGCATCGCCAAAAATCTCCAATGGTCTAAGATGTGTGTTTATTCGGTGGATAATCTACTTGTATCTATTGGAGCAAGGATGGTGGTACAAAAAAGGCACTGGCGTACACAATTCATGGAGTTGTACACATAATTATTGAAGAAGGCTTGTAGACGAGCCGTAGATTCATATGAATTAATTCATCTGCTTCTAAGGTAATCTCAATTCACATATATTATGTAGCTTACGTGACTAAATTGCTAATAGTTCCTAAAATTATGTTGCTACTTATTTAGGAAAATCTCAGTCGCTTCAATCTTCGAGATATGGCTATGCATTTTACAAGATTTTGACTCCAACTTCACAGTACCGATATAAGGAGTCTTCTTTATTATCTTCGTGATTTCTACCTTGATTATCTCCTTAAAAAAAGGCATGAACAATATTTATCCTATCGTTGAGGCTTATTAAATATTAACCATGCCTAAGTTAGTGGACAAAATTAAGGAATGTAACAAAAGGTGAAAGTGCCAAGAAACTTCCGCTAAAAGATAAAGACTTGTGTGAGACACATGCACGCACCTCTCTCTCTCTCTCTATACACATGCGGTCCCCTCCATTCTCTCTTTCTCATCTCTCTCTTTCTCTCTCTCTCTCTCTCTCTATATATATATATACATACACACACATACGGTCCCCCTTATTTCTCTCTCTATATATACTCATGTAGTCCCATCTTCTCTCTCTCCTCACATCCACACATGTCCCCTCTCTCTCTCTCTCTCCTCATATGAAAAAATACCCAGGAAAAAATACTTTAAAAACGTATACTTTTTAGAGTAGAATTGATACTCTTTAAATAAAACTGATACTCTTTTTAATATTTTTTTAATAAGAAGTAATACTTTTTTAATATAAATAGTTATGCTTTTTTCTAATAAGTGATATTTGTTTTAATATGAAATGATATGTTTTAAATAAGAAATAATACTTTTATAATAAAAAGAGATACTTTTTGTTAAAGTAAAAGTAATATTTATTTTAATAAGAAGTAAAATTCTTTTATAAGAAGTGATACTTATTCCATAAGAAGTAATACTTTGTTTTAATAAAACGTTATTTTTTTTAATAAAAAGTTATTTTTTTCATAATAAGCGATAGTTGTTCCATAAGAAATGATACTTTTTTTAATAAAAAATGATATTTTTTTCTTAAGAAGTGATACTTTATTTTAATAAAAAATAATATTTTACAAGTCTAATGTGATACTTTTCATTTGAAATGATACTTTTTTCATAAAAAGTGATAGTTTTCATAAAAAGTGACATTATTTTCTTTATCATTTTCCCTTTTTTCATGTTGATGTGTGTAAAATATACGTGCATTTTGGGGCTTAAAATGATATATATTTGATGCATTTGCACACATATTTAATATGTTTTTACTTGGTTTCCTTAGAAGGGCATGATACTGCGTATTCTTGTAACGTTTTACAGGAAATGGAGCTTAAAATGGAGAAATATCAATTGGAATGCCCGGGTAGGACTGACGAATGCGAAGAAAAGATCAAAACGACGAAGAAAATGGACAAAAACACTTAACACGGCCGGACCGTGTGGTGTCACATGGCCATTGATCGTGAAATTCTTACCGCAAGCGTACGGTGTCAAGTTTTAGTACAGTTTTGAAAGTGGGGTTATCGTCTCCACAGGGATTGTTATCGAATTTTATACTAAGTAATCGTAATTAAAATAGCTTAATTCTATCTAGAAATCGAAAAAGAGAGAGATGTTTATCAAACTAAAAGAAAACTAAAATTAAACTAACAAAGTGGTTGGACAAATTATCAAACACTTGAAAGATGAATTCTAGAGGATTGATTTACCTAGTTATCCCTTATGTTCTCAATCCAGTTTATTAATCACGCGTTATTAATCTATAAGCCAATATTCCTACCGTTTATCACTTTCTCTCTCGAGTGCCAAGTGATTCTAGGTTCCAATTCTGATTTCGATATCTCTATAAAAATCATAAATTAAACCCTAATATGCTCGATGAATATTCTATCACAGGCTTCAAAAGATTCATAAACCTCTCGGTTCTATGAAACCCTAGGTTATGCTATTCTATGGCCAAGTGTTCAATTACTCCTCTCGAGTGCAAAATCCAACACACCAAATAATCTAAATTATTGATCAGATAATCTAGATGCAATCAATTCAAATAGCACAAATAGATTAACTAACATGCGAATCTCATAAACTGGAAATCAAAACATAGGTTTAAACGTAAGTTAAATCTCCTAGAAATATGGGATTAGCTCATGTTGGAGGTACAAAAACTCATAAAGAAATAATTATACATCTCAAGAATTGACAAAAAAAAAACAAAGAAGGAATTGAAAAGAGAAGAGAAATAATTCTCTCTGTTTCCAGATGAGAAGTGCCTCCAATTTTTGTCCTGAACCCTAGCTCCGTGTTTCTTGCCTTGCGTTGTGCTCAAAATAATATCCGACCTCCTTTATGTATGTTCCCTTAGTGTATTTATATGTCAAAACCCTCAAAAACCCTTCAAAACGTGAGTTATTAGTCTTCCGCCCGGTCTCGCGCTTCAACGCTCTATTTGAGCGTTGCAGTGCTCCTGAAGATCACTGCTCATCGTCCACTCGTGCGCTGCGGCGCTCACTTAATATCAGCGTTTTTGTACCTTTTTCAGGGTCTGCGCTGCGTCTCTTAATTTGGAGCGCTGTAGCGCTCCCCCTGTCGCTGCATCGTTTGATTTGAGCGTTGTGTCGCTCCTGCACTTTCAGCGCTTTATTGCGTTTTCTCTTCCTCAACTGCGACTTCTTCCTCACAAACACGTTTTGCATCATTTTTCATCGTCCTTCGGCTACCATAACCTGTATCAACTCGCTAACGACACCTAATGAAATAAAAAGGACTCAAACGATACTAAAACTCCTAAAAACATCGCAAAATCCTAGTCTAGATTACTCAATACGTTGGTATAAAACCAACTTAACAAATACCCCCAAACTTATACTTTTGCTTGTCCTCAAGCAATTACAGACTCTATAAAAACAACAAACATGAATGAAACAAAAATAACTACAACTGACTCAAACAGACTAACTGCAAAACTTCACAACCAAGCTCATTCGTCTCAAAATTCGTTTCACTATCAATCAAGAACGTGTTTTAACAATCTGATCATGAGTGTGGAATGTTCATGCCAACTCCGTTTTCATTATCCAGATAGATTCTCGCAATCTAGTGTTTTCAAGATGATCCACTTTCTGAATATCAAGATGAGATGCGTACCGGACTCCATAGGCTTGTCTTTCACACTAATCTCCACTAATATAGGCTAATGCAACACAAGGATCAATAGGGCTTTCAAAGCTTGTAATGTGGGCTTAGGGTAAGATAGGAAAATATAGGATTTAGTGGCTCAAATCACCCAAACACACAATTATCAACTTCTTCAACTAGCCAATCAAACCCTTCACTTTTTTTTTGACATCCCCAATGTTCTCACTTTATGAACCTTCAATCCCACTGATTTTTCTATATATATATATATATATATATATATTTTTTTTTTTTTTTCTTTTTTGAAACCCCCAAACTTATTCTTTTGCATACTTTGCACAAAGGGTTTCATATTTTCTGTTTTTGGGCAACTTCACGAAATTACACACATACTATGTTCATCATACCCTCCTCAATCTTCACCACTTTTCTATACCTTGTATGTATGAGTGATGGGTAATTAGGATTTTCATATGTAGGCTCCGGGTATTGGATTGGCCGCCAAAGAAACGGGTTTACAAGGCTCAAAGAGGGACACTAGGAAAATATACAATATAAAGGTAAGCATTTTTTGCTCTAGCTTGTTCAAAGATGGCCTAAATCACTTCCTTAATATTATTTCACCTAGGATTTCGCCTCGACTAGTGATTAGACAAGTTCTAGAATCCGGTGGGATCATACAAGAAACAATCAACCACATAAATCATCTCCAAATAAATCAACAGAGTTAAGCACATAAATAGAATTAATGGAAAGAAGAATAGATCACGGCTCAACACATGCTCTTTTGACCGTTCAACTCATATTCAACAAATTCACTTAGTCATACAGTTTTCTGATTTCACAAATGACCCAACTCGACTGGACTCTTTTTTTTTTTCATTTTTTTATTCAAGACACAACTCGATGAATAAAAACAAACTACTACACCCCAAACTTATAACGACATTGTCCTCAATGGAGAGGTGAGAAAAAGGACTTTCCTGGTAGCCGAGGAGCAAAGGTTCCTTATCGGAATCATGTGGTACTACTACGTGTATGAGGTGTCTTGTATAGGCTCACGTTGCATCCTAGTGCACAAACCCGTGGGTGTTGTATGCCTCCAAGGTGTGGTCTTTTTCTTCCCCTTCACCTTGGCTCGGTCCCTTTTTGGTTTCGTATCTTTGTAACCTAGCAAGGTAGACAAGAAAACAAAACTCGTGGAACCATGAAATTCAATTTTATGTGAGAAATCAAAAATCCAAGTACGTACATAATACACCCAAGTGGAAAATGTAGTGCCATGTCAAGAGGACAAGCATAAATATGCAAGATAGCACTCAACAATGTGAAAATGTCATTTGGGCATTTGATCAAACACCTCGTATGCATGAATTTGGGAAAAGATGGTAAATGCAAAGGATAACTCATTTCAATTCCAAAATTCAACACCAAAACCTAAGTCTAGCATGAACATTCAATCCACAATCCACAAACCAACAATAATTATCCTAGCACTCTACAATCCAATCACACAAAAAAAGAGAGATGGGGAGAACCATGGGAGGGGGGTTGTTGGAAGTAAGAAATTTACCAAGTGATGAGTGGTGAAGATGAGGGTGATGTGTGGGATGCTAGAGTTCTTCCTTGTGGAGAGGGGAGGGGATTTGTGAGAGTTTTGGTGAAAAACTTGCTATGCCCGTCGAGTTCTAAGAGAAAATGAGGGTGGATGTTGTGTTTTAAAAATGAGGGGGCCGGGCTGTTTTAAAAAAAATCGGGTCCCGCGGTCTTTGCAGTCAGCGCTTATATGGGCGCTACATAAACGCTTAGCAAGAGTGCAACCCAGTCTTCGAAATTGGGGGTGCACTGCAGCGCCCCCATGCCAGCGCTGCAGGCATACCTGAATGTATGTTCACCTAATGCACGTTGCAGCAGGTCTTTAGGGCCCGTGCCGCCCAGTTTTCTATCAAAGCACGTATCTTATGTACACAAATAAAAGGGGCGGGATGTGATGCAACTTACTACTCCTAAAAATGCAAAAATCAACTATGATGCAATTAAAATGAAAAAACTACTAAACTATCTTAATACTACGAAAGCAATAAAAGGGGCTTGGGTTGCCTCCTAAGAAGTGTTAAGTTTACAGTCTTCAACCAGACTTTGTCAGATTATCGTCAAGTTGGAGCTCCAATGGGAACGTTGTCCATATTTCCCTTAGATACTTCCCAACCTCCAATATCTTCAGCTATATTCCCATACATCTGATGACCATCATTGGATTCAAATTTGAGCCTCTTGGTTGGATGGATGGTGAATACGACTTTCTCCTTATTGACCCGCAGAGTCAGCTCCCTCATTTCTACATCGATCAAAGCCCTTGCTGTAGCTAGAAACGGCCGCCCAAAGATTATACGAATTTTGTGGTCTTCATTCATGTCCAACACTACAAAATCCACAGGAAAAACAAATTTATCAATTCTTACCAACACGTCCTCAATGATTCCCCAAGGATAGGTGATGGATCGGTCAGCAAACTGTAACGTGATATTAGACGGTTTCACCTCCCCAAACCCAAGCTTTGTAACATCAGAGAAAGATATAAGATTCACACTGGACCTAAGATCGCAAACTGGCTTTTCAAAGAAAACTCCTCCAATAGTACAAGGAATAGTAAAACTCCTTGGATCCTTCATTTTCTTAGGTAGTTTACTCTGCACTATTGTACTACATTCCTCTGTCAAATAGACAATCTCAAACTCCTCCAACTTCATTTTCTTGGATTCCACTCCCTTCGTATAAATGGGCGACTATTCGGGTGCAAGCTGAATTTCCGTCTCCTTTTTCACATAAATCGCATTGCAGTGCTCTCTCGAGTTTACCTCTGTATCGCTCGGAAATTTTCCTCTCTGCTGCAATGAATTCATTGATGTTGCTAACTGACCCATTTGTGTCTCGATCGACCTAATATGCGTCTCCATTGTGTTCATTTTTGTACTCAGACTATCAATCTATGCATCACTTCTGTTCATCCGATTTCTTGGTCTCTCCTATGAATGAGCCGAGTATCTCTTCTAGCGACTGCTTTTTTTCACCTCCGGGTGCATTTGAACTAGATGGGTTGGGATAATCCGGAGGTGGGTTCAATACATTCCTATTGTTGCTATAAGAGAAATTCTCATGATTGTGAAGTCCCGGGTGATAATGAGTTAGTAACTGAGTACCTCGATTGTTAAAATCCCGGTTATTCACATAATTAACTTGCTCGGCCTCGTGAATGGCGGCTGCGTGAACAGCCGCGGGTGGGATCTCAGCTTGCTGTGGTGTGCCACTAGTATTCATGATTGCTAATTGCTTCATCAGACTCGAGATTTGAGCTGCTAAAGCTGACATTGTATCAAGCTCAAGAACACCGGCAACCTTCTTTGGCGCTGACCTCTCGGAGGGCCATTGATAACTATTTGTGGCCATTTCTTCAAGCAAAAGTAAGGCCTCAGTTGGAGTTTTAGCCATCAATATACCTCCTGCTGCCGCATCCAATATCGTCCTTGTATGCCCATTCAACCCGTTGTAAAAATATTGAACCCCTCCGGTCGCATAACCATCTTTGTGGGCACCTCCATAACAGTCTTTAAATCGCCCCAAGCTTCATATAACGGCTTAAAATCAATCTCTTTGGAATTGGGCTATCTCACTTTTCGGTTGGAGTGTCTTGTTGGGAAGGAAGAATTTTGCTAAAAGAATTTGAGTCAGATCATCCCAGCTTGTAATACTCCTAGGGGCGAACGTCTGCAACCACTGTCTGGCCTTATCCCAAAGTGAGAACAGAAAAAGCCTCAATCTAATGGCTACTTCAGTCACACCATTCATCTTGATGGTGTCGTAAATCTCCAAGAATGTAGCTAGATGTGTATTCGGATCATCCACTGGATTCTCCCCAAACTGATTCTTCTGAACCATGCTTATGAGGCTCGGTTTTAATTGAAATTATTCGAATTTATGGGTGGCGCACAATTAAAGTAATTTTGGTTCACGATCGATCGGAAATAATCCGGATTGCCCTTTCTTGTGCCTCAGGCTGTGGTGGCACATTCACAACCAAATTTCATGTGTTCTCCTTGTCCCCATCTTCTTCCATTGCCCGATTTTGTGCTCGTTTTGCTGCTCTGATTGCTCAAAGTGTCCTTTCAATCTCTGGATCAAAACGAAGCAAATTAATATCTTTAGAATCTCGCATAAACAAACAAGTCAATGAGAAACACGAAATTATAATTCCTAAACTAGTCTAGATTAGGATTAAGACTACTTGGTAACAGTATTAGCGTAAAATAGGATAAAACAATCCCCGGCAACGACGCTAAAAACTTGATCGTGAAATTCTTACCGCAAGCGTACGGTGTTAAGTTTTAGTATAGTTTTGAAAATGGGGTTATCGCCTCCACAGGGATTGTTATCGAATTTTATACTAAGTACTGTAATTAAAATAGCTTAATTCTATTTAGAAATAGAAAACAGAGAGATGTTTATCAAACTAAAAAGAAAACTAAAATTAAACTAACAAAGTGGTTCAGACAAATTATCAAACACTTGGAAGATGAATTCTAGAGGGTTGATTCACCTAGTTATCCCCTGTGTTCTCAATCCAGTTTATTAATCACGCGTTATTAATCTATAAGCCAATATTCCTACCATTTATCACTTCCTCTCTTGAGTGCCAAGTGATTCTAGGTTCCAATTCTGATTTCGATATCTCTATAAAAATCATAAATTAAACCCTAATATGCTCGATGAATATTCTATCAGAGGCTTCAAAAGATTCATAAACCTCTCGGTTCTATGAAACCCTAGGTTATGCTATTCTATGGCCAGGTGTTCAATTACCTCTCTCGAGTGTCAAATCAAACACACCAAATAATCTAAATTATTGATCAGATAATCCAGATGCAATCAATTTAAATAGCACAAATAGATTAACTAACATGCGAATCTCATAAACTAGAAATCAAAATATAAGTTCAAACGTAAGTTACATCAATTCCCTAGAAAGATGGGTTTAGCTCATGTTGGATGTACAAAACCTCATAAAGAAATAATTATACACCTCAAGAATTGACAAAGAAAAACAAAAAAGGAATTGAAAAGAGAAGAGAAGGAATTCTCTCTGTGTCCAGAAGAGAAGTGCCTCCAATTTTCGTCCCGAACCCTAGCTCTGTGCTTCTTGCCTTGCGTTGTGCTCAAAATAATGTCTGACCCCTTTTACGTACGTCCCCTTGGTGTATTTATAGGTCAAAACCCTCAAAAACCCGTAAAAACGTGAGTTATTGTCCTGTCGCACATTTGCGATTTTCGATTTGAGCGCTGCAGTGCTCCTGAAGATCATTGCTCGTCGTCCACTCGTGTGATGTGGTGCTCAAATGGAGCGCTGCAGCGCTCACTAAATCAGCGTTTGTACCTTTTTCAGGGGGTGCGCTGCGTCTCTTGATTTGGAGCGCTGCAACGCTTCCCTTATCGCTGCATTGCTTGATTTGAGCGTTGTGTCGCTCCTGAACTTTCAGCGTTTTATTACGTTTTCTCTTCCTCAAGTGCGGCTTCTTCCTCCCAAACATGTTTTTCATCATTTTTCATCGTCCTTCGGCTACCATAACCTGTAACGACTCGATAATGACACTTAATGAAATAAAAAGGACTCAAACGATACTAAAACTCCCAAAAACTGTTTGTTAAATGGTTTTATCATGATTTCGATGATTTTGATTTTACACCAAAACAATGGTTTTAAAGGTTGTCCAAATACTCCTAAATGATTTAAAATGGTTTTAATATTTTCCGGAGTATTTCTTCAAGTTTTATTTTCGACAAAATTGGACAACACTTTTGTTTTTATACCAAAACAATGTTTCTAAATGTTGTCCTAATACTCCCAATTGATCTAAAATGTTTTTACTATTTTTCGGAGTATTTATTGGAATTTATATCGGACAACACTTTATGTGTAAATGTTTTATTTCGTCAAAACTATATTTCTAATGTTGTCCTAAATACTCCCAATCGGTTTAAAATATTTTTACGAATTTTTTGGAGTATTTCTTGAGGTTTATTTTTGATAAAAATCGGACAACTTGTCATTGAGGAGGTCTCTGGTCGGTCGGTCGAGCGACCTGCACTGGGAACAAGTTTCGTGTAAGTAACTTGAGAACTCTCAAAAATTGATCAGTGCAACCGGTTGCACATAGGCTCGGGTCGAGGTGCACTTCGACCGTGCGCCCTGTGTTAATTTGGTGCTATATGTTTCAAACTTTATTTTACGTGCGACGGTCGCCTACATGCTTTGACAAAGAAAATTCTAAGTTGTGGGCAAACAGACATGACCTTTTCCCTAAATTGTGGGATTGATTTCTAACAGCTATAATCTTGATTTTAATTGCAATTTTTTTGTAGAAATCAGATTCCAAGAGGAGCCTATCAAGTATCAATCATCTCCTATAAATAGAGGAAGAATTGAAGCAACACAACAAGAGAGAACAATACAACACAACAAGATATACTCAAGCAAACACTTGGTCTTTCATTGTTATTATTCTTGTTGTAATTTGCCTAGCTTATCACTTTCACATCCTTGAGGTCTAGGCTATTCTTGATTACACTTGCACTCTATTGTATTATCAATTATCGAGTTGTAATCTTGAATTTGGGTAATCATTCAACACAAGATATCCTTGTGAGTGTTCTTGTGGTAAGAACACACTTGGGTGATCTAGGTGTTAGGTATAAGAAGATTGTGGTAATCTTCTTGTTGAGGTGTTGAAGAATTTGGTATTCTTCAAGGTTGAAGATTGTGGTAATCTTCACAAGGTGCCGTTGAAGGAAGATTGTGGTAATCTTCAAAGGGAGATTGTGGTAATCTCCAAAGGTGGTGTTGAAGAAGAGTGTGGTGCTCTTCAAGGTGTTGTAAGTTGAATTTGTATTAATTGTGGTAATTAATAAAATTCTTTTTCTTTGAAATCCATCCGGATATCTTGGGGTGGTAGAGGATTAGGCCCTAGGTGGGTTGAACCTCTTTAAATCGACGTGTGTTGTTTACATTCCGCACCTTTATTATTGTCTTTAAGCATTCGGTTCGAAAAAGAGGCGAAATCGAAAGATGGAGATAATCTATTCACCCCCTCTAGATTATCGTAGCCGCTTGGACTTACAAAAACAACGCGAAAATCCTTGTCTAGAATACTCAATACGTTGGCATAAAACCAACTTAACAACCGTGTGAAAATCTTTGGTGTGGAGTGACACAACCGTGTGAAGTAGGGAAAGAAACAAGGGGCTAAACCAAGCCCGCACGGCCAGGCCGTGTAAGCCCACTGAGGGGAGTATGGGAAACGGTTGCGCAAGACACCACACGGCCCTCCTGGTGCCCACAGGCCAGGCTGTGTGGGACTCTACCAAACGCGTTTTCCGGAGTTCTTTTCCCATTCCAACTCTATAAGTGATCTCTCCAAGCATCTATAAAAGAGACCAAGGCTTGCATTTAAAATTCATTCATCAATACATCATACAACACATCAAAAATTACGTAGGGAACACAAGATTCAAATTCTTCGAGAGAGGAGGACTAGGTCGCGAAGAACATCACAAGGCCTTTCGCATCTACGGAGCACAAGAGCTTCGAGAAGGCTCGGGAGGGGAATCCATCCTTACAAGGAGTTTTCTTTCTATGTCTAGAACTCTTGTATGCGTGCTTAAACGATGTCATAATGTTGATTTTGAATTTGTCTATGAATTTGTTATCAATGTTTCGCTAATCTTTGAGGATCTTAGGGGCATAATCAAAATATGGATTAATGTTAAATCTTAATTAATTATTTTCTTAATTGATTCATGTTTTCTTTTTTATGAATTCGAATGCTTATTCTTAATTGCTTTTTATTTGGCCAATAATTTGCATGTTATATTTGTTAGTGCGAGATTCGGTAGATGAGTTCTAACAAAGACTTTAAATTGAATTCGACATAAATGGGCGTAACGCGTCGAGAGACCTACAACTATTTGTGGGGAGTCATTCAATTCATAAATCTTTTAGGAGTTAATAATAGTTGTAACGTATCGGAGATCTACAATTGTTATTAATCTACTATTTATTTATCGTCCGGGGAGGAGGAATAAACTATCTTTGAAACCGAACCCATAGAATTGCATGAATTGGTTTTGAAACTTTAATTGGATTTAACATTGAAGAAATATGTTGAGTATGTGCCTAAGGTTGCTCCTGTAGTTGTTGAAAATACTTGTGGGGTTCGCAAATTTATTTTATTTTTCTTGTATTTTTATTTTTATTACAAATTGGATAATCGATTGCTTCAATAAAATTGGAATGCGATGTTATTATAGCCTAAGTGTTTCACATATCAGTCCCTGAGGAATACGACCTTGCTTGCCATTATTCTATAAACTACACTGTACACTTGTAGTTGTATGATCCAAATATTTTTGGCGAACACATGTGTGGGAGAGAGTGAGACGTGGAGAGATCGAGAAAGAGAGGAGGCGGGGATGTGAGGAGAGAAAAGTTCCACGAGAGGAGTGAGTGTGAGGAGAGAGATGAGGACAATGATAAAAGTGGATGTGAGGGGAGAGAAATGAGGGGGACACAAGACTAATGAGAGGAGTGAGAGGGGGGCAGGAGAAAGAGAGGAAGAGGTTCGTGAGACGATCTCACAAGAGACACCTTGCAAAAATTATTCTTTTTCTAGCATCAAAAGAATATCATTCATATCTGATTTAAAACTAAATTTTAAACCTAGTTAGATCCGATGTGCGATTAGGCGTTGCACTAAATACGCACCAATGTTGATCTTGTCATCACAAAATTATTGGGTAATGATTCTGAACAATGAGAAGTATACAAATTTAATGTTGACTAGTAATTATAGTGTAAACCAAGGATATAACCTAAAGTAATTAAAACCTTATTTTGTTGATCATTATATTTCTTTATTATGTGGAAATGGTGTATAGTAGACACTTTTGATAAGAAAAACTTTTTTCTACCCACTCTTATAAAAAAACATATTTTCGGCTCATTTTTTTCTAGTCTTTTACCGAAATACCCTTACTTTTTTTGTTTCTTTTAAACACAATAAACAAAGAATATTCTCTCTCTTTTCTCATTTTTTTTAATTTTCAAAAAATAATTTAAAGATGATAATCATGTTGTAAATTTAATGACATGGCAACCTGAGCCACGATAGAAATTCATAACGTGACACAAGTTCTACGTTATAAATACATATCATGGCATGTTTTCCATTTTATGATTCAAAAAATTTTATCGTGGTAATTATTGGCACAATATACATTTCTAACATGGAAACCAATGCCACGATATAAATTTATAACATGACAATAGATACATAAATTTCTATCGTAGTAGTTTTACTACCACGGTAAATATATATTTTTGAAGGATTTGCCAATTGCATATTTATTCACTACAACATAAATGACATTAGGTAACACAAATTTTGTAGCACTTTTTACATAAGGTACATATGTAACACGTGTTTGTTACACCTTTTACATTACAATTTTTATGTAACACTTTTGTAGCACTTTATCAATATGTAACGCTTATATGTAACACTTTTAAATAAATAATACTTTTTAAGTATCACTTTTTTGTTATTTCTTTTTGTAACGCAAATAAGTATCACTTTATTTAAGAATCAACGTTGGTAACACTATATTTTATTAATTTTAATACTTTTTAGGCTATATTTTAGTAACACAAAATTATATAACTATCATTAAATCATGTCAACAATTTATTTAATTAATTGATGTCACAAAATAGGTGAAGAAAAAAAAATAACCAAACCTAAAAATTGTAGACTTCATGTACTGTGTTTTTACTTTGAATTTATGTTTTCTTTTTATAAAGTATTTTGGTTATGCCTTTATTTTTATGGAGGTAATTAATTCCGTTGTAATAACGATGGAAAATGCGCATGTATATATTTTTTATTATTATAATTTATTTTTTATTTTTACTAACGAAGACCAATTTCATCGTTAACATTTTTATTTATTTTTTACTTTTTAAAAAAAATTACCAATGAAAATTGATGTTTGTCGATAATTACTTAGGAATGTTTTAAAGGTCGGTAAATTATTTATTTATTGTTTAATTTTTTTTTGTTAGAACTTTTTTTATGCTTCGGTTAATTAATTTTATATTTATATATACTTTTTATTTTTACCGATTGAATATTGATCAGTCGATAAATTCATTTAGATATTTTTGATATTTTTTATTTTTTGTGTCCTTTAATATATAACATAATATGATTTTCAAACTATATTCTATATAATATAAAATTTGATATATACAATGTATAATATAATTTAATACATATATTATATAATATAATCTTTATTATATAAAATATATTATATATACATATAATATGTTTTTTATACAATTTTAAAATATATATGTGTGTGTGTGTATATAAAACAATACAAAAGTTGTAATAAGAATCAACTTAGCTTAGTGGCAAATTGTCACTTCCACACATAACAAATCGTGGGTTTGAATCTACTTGGTGGCAAAAACGGTATTTTCGAAGTGCTAAAAAAAAAGTGTTATATAAGATTCATATGTAACACTTTGTAGAAGTATTTTTTAAAAGTGTTACAAATATAAATAGTGTTACATAAGATTCATATGTAACATTTTAGAAATATTGCTTCCAAGTGTTATCAATAGAGAACTTAAAGTAACACTTATAAAAAGTGTCACCAAAAGCTAATAAAAGTGATAATTTAGACTATAGGTAGCACGGGCAAGTGCGTGCATCACCATAAAAGTGCTACCTATTGTCTATAGTAACATTTTATGGGCATTATGTAACATTTTTGGGTGTTACTTAATATCATTTATGTTGTAGTGATTGCATCGACAATATCTCTAAACTAGTAATTCACCGTCGTTGCACATATGTTTTTATTTTAATATTATGGTTTTATAATAGCTATTAACATGAACTGGTATGTATTACTTTATTTTAATAGTAATATTCGTATAAGGTTATTAAAAACAAAACTTTTTCTATCAATTTTTTATTTTCAACTATAAACTTAAATGTCTAATTCAACTCGTTCAAAATTATCCCTCAATTTATGCATGTCTCTAAATTATTGTTTTATATATCATTTTCTTTCTAAACACCTCTCTATAAACAATTATATATAATTTGTAAGACATGTATTTTTATATTGTACTTGTCTTTGTTGAAAAAAAATGAATACTTCACATTGTTAATCAAAAATATAAATTGAGATATTATTCAAAATAATATGGTTGAAATAACCGTGAATAAAATTTAAAATGAACTATTATGTCATTGATATAAACGTTAGTAGTATTAGCATAAAGTTTACAACAATATCATAGTAATCCACTAAAAAACTTACAAACATAAACATGATATAATCGAAACGGGTATAGAATTAGTACAAGCGATATCAATATTCATTCTTTGACATTTATTTTAAATAGATGTATGTAAACCCCATGAGTTTTTTCATTTTGATCAACAATGGATTGATGTGAATCGCTCATCAATCAAAAGAAATGATAAAATACAATGGGAAGTTTGACAATCCAAAAAATTTTAACTGGGAAGTTTATTTTAAAATGTAACATCAATCGATTAATCTTTTAAAAATGATTAAATAATTTATTTTACAACAATTTATTTAATGGCATTGGTTGACAATATAATTATTAATTATCATATATTGAGTTAACAGTACATTATTTTCATTACAAAAAATCATTTTATTGACTTACCAAAGCAAAACACCGTCAATTTTGGATAACTCCAAAACATACATTGCCGCTAGATATTGATTATTTCATCTTCCAATACTGATTTATTGATTTACCAAGGTAAAACATCATGAATTTATTGATTGTTTTCTAAAGTTATAGTTAATAAACTATAAAAAATAATAAATACTAATTGATTACATATACCAATCAAGTAATTATATGTTTGATTTTATAGGACAATTGCAGTATTGATTGATCTTGTCAATTATTTAATGTCAATTTGATTAGTTTTACTAATCTCATATTAAGATATGGAAGAGATACGCATGAGTTTTCAACAATCAAATATTTGTTACCATTTTTAGTTTTGTAAATATTTTAATTAGTTATTTTTTCTTAATTAAGGTAATATATTGTTGTCCAATCATAAACTTGTGCACCCTTGGAAATAAAAAAAACTCCCATTGATAATTATTGTCTTTTTTAAGTTAATATATTTTTCTAAATTGACAAATCTTCAATCATAAGAATACGATTTTTCATTTTTTGTTAAACTTCTTGTCAATTATCCCATTGTGTGTAGCATAGTCAAATTCCATTAAAAGATATAAATAGATATTCTCAATTGTTTTACCAAAGACTCGGTTTTAAAATTCTTTCAATCAATAGTTGATGGTATATATAGATTGAATAAATACAATAATAAATAATTATTGTATCTATAGTAATGATTTGATCAATTTATTGATTGTATAAAAGACAATTATAGGATTGATTATAGAATTTTTAAATTTTCAAATCTCAAAAATATTACAATCATGAACAAAAAATAATTAGCCAATAAAAATATTTATGTTACTAAAGATTCTTGTCATTGACTTACCAAATCAAAGCACCGCTAATTTTGGATAACTCCAAAACATGCGTTGGTTAGGAGAATATTTGGATTGATTTGCCCAAAAGCGTATCTTATTTTATATCTTTTCTTTTTTATTATTTTTTCCTAATTGAGTTGCCTTAGTTATATCCTATATATACCAATTTTATTCGATAGAATTAGAGTTGTTAATTATTCTTAATTAAGCATATTATCATCAAATTTAACACCAACTTTGATGAGTGGACCAATTAGAACATAATTTATTTTTCTAGACTGAACTTAATTAGTATTTGTTCATACTTTTGAAAATACCAATATTTCAAAAACAAATATAATAAAATAAATATTGCGACAGACTTGATTGAATCAATATAAAATTAAAATCCAGATATTCTTTCAAAAGCATGATATAAAAATCAAACATCTTATTAATAATAAAATATTTCCGAAATCATCCATAAAAAAGTCCATAATCCAAAATCAATTTAAATATAAATATAATTTGGCAGCAGAAAAAAAATATTTCAATCAATATATGAAAGAGATATATACAATATTTCTGAGCAATAAATATTTGTTACCATCTTGAGTTTTATAAATCTTTCAATAAGTACCACTTGAGCAAAGTGGAGTGACACCATCTTGAGCAATAAATTTATAAAGTAGACTTTTCGATGAAGCAAATACCAAAAATTAATCAGAAAAAATTTCTCTTCTTTTTTATATTTAATTGACTATTCATTAATAAAATATTGTATCATAATATATCTTCTTAGTAATATATCATAAATTAAAATAATTATTATCATATACAACTATTTAGATATATTTTAATTTTAATTCTAAAATTTATGATCAAAATAATGTATAGAAATTTAAATAAGTGTTTCAATAAATTAATGAGGACTATATTCTTTCATCATTAAATCTAAATTTAAAGAGAAAATCAAAAGTTCTTAGGTACAATCCCACTAAATTATAAACGTTGAAGAAGTTGGATAAGAATAAGGTGTGAATTACAAAATTATACTTGAAATGATCTAGATTCTTCACAAAAAAATTAATATGATCTTATACATTATAAAAGAATAACATTGACATTAGTTTTTATTTTACATAACATTGCACCTATTGAAGAATATTTGAAAAATAAAATAAATTTCAAGAGAATATTGGCAATACCTTACGGGTATATTTATAATTTTAAAAAATAATTGATTTATTGTTGTAATTAATTTAAATATCAAAAGTAATATATATGTAATTTATCATAGGAGTTAAATTAATTAAACAAACCGTGAGTATGAAAATCAACTTTCAAAAGTAAAATTATCAACTCTCAAAATTATACAATAACGAATTTAAGTGTAGGGGCATAATTTGGATTGGTAAAAAGTGAGATAAAAATTGTGCACAAGATTATTCGTGCGAGTTCGAATGGGGGAAACAATTTCTTGCTTAAAGCCTGGGGTTGAACCTTGTGACATGGAATTACTACTCCCATGCATAGTGAGGGCAGTAAATTAATTATTATCTTCACCAAGTATCAAATATTTTCTTCATTTTTTGCCACCTTATGTTTTGACACACTCGAGCCCCGTTTATAGTTGTGTTTTTGCTTGTGTACATCTATTGTTTCAATATAATAATGAAGTAGTATTTATTGAAGATCGTATGGTTGAGACTTATGTTTCACCTTGACACCTCATTAAGGGTAATCTTATGTTGGGGATCGATCTTGTGATACATGGAAGGAATCATATCAAAATAAATGATGTCGACCGCGTGATCCAATCAGTTTAGCTTAATTAAAGATAAGTATAATTGACATTAAGATGGATTTAATATATTTTGCACACTTAAATTTGTTATTAAAACCTCAAGTCATCATATGGGCCAAGTGGGAGAAATATTGGAATCAATGCCATTAAGTGACCCATATTAATAAATGTGTGGTTTTTACTTTAATTACCCTCTTTGATGGCTAAGAGAAGATAAAAGTTAAGCTCAAGAGATAATAAATAATCCCTCTTCATTTGCCATATATGAGAAAAAGATGATAACTCGTCTCTTTAATATGAAAAGAAATGAATGTATAAATTATATGTTATAAAGAGAAAAAGTTGTGGATTCTTCTATCCATCAAGAGGAAGTGAAAAGAAAAAGTAAGGAGGAAGAAAAATTGTACAACAAAT